>JANHGO010006795.1:0-20896 GCA_024606505.1 Aquila spilogaster
GAAAATAAAGCGTATCACAGAGCAGTGAAGTTTGGGAAGCAAGCAAGTAAACTGCCTGTTTGCAATCCTCGTTTTAATCACAACTTGGCTGCCCACAGCTCGGCTTTTGACTTGAGAAAGACCAGTGTAAGAGAAGCGTGCCTTACTCTGTTTTAAGTATAGGCTTTCAAAGGGAAACGGTACAAAACGCACCTACTTCCTGCCAACCTTTAAACTGCAAATAGCACTGAAGCGTTGTCAATGAGCCGGTCCCTGGAGAAATGAATGTGTCAGTACCAAACACCGTATGGCAGCGTGCACTGAGGTGAGGGGCTGCATCTGGAAGGTCCACATGTGTAAGGGCTGCCTGAAGATGCAGTGTGCCTGCTGATAGGGGAGAGCTTGCGTGAAGCCTGCGGAGCAAGCCTTCTGCTCTCCTAAGCGTGGGTGAGAACGGCAGAGTGAGGTAAAAGCATCTTGCTCTGGTGGGGCCAGGTAACGCTGTGCAATGCTCTCATCTCCAGGAAGGGAGGAAGAAAAAGGAACAGAACCGCGTGAGGGTTCAGACGCTGTATAACAGACGCGGCCCGCCGCCATTTCGCGCCCCTCTCAGGCGGCGCTGCGCAGAGCGCATGCGCGGCGGCGGAGGACGGCGCAGGGGGGCGAGGCACGAGAGCGGAGCCCGGGAGGGGGGGTGGTGCCGCGCATGCGCGCCGTGTCCCGGCGCAGCCTTGATATAGGGGCGGGGGGGCGAGCGCCGCATTGCAGGCGGGCGCAGGACCATGGCGGTGCGGCTACTGACGCTCCTCGGCCTCCTGGCGGCCGGTAAGCGGTCCGGCCTATCCCGAAGCACCGAACCCGTTCCTTGGAAGAACCCGTTCCTTGGAACACGCGCGGGCTGTCACCGGCCGCGGCCCTCCTTGCGCAGAGTGGGACGGGAGGGCGTTGGGAGCAGGCCGCGCTGTGCTGGGGGGGACGGATAGGGGGACGCGGCCCCGGGTATCGGTGCCGTGCGGGCACGGAGCGGGGGTCCTGGGGGATGTAGCCTTCGGCAGGGCTTATCTTTGCCGCTTCAGCGGTAGGTCAGCCTTAATCCTCTTTGAGATAGCCCTTTCTGGTCATCTATGTGAAAGGGAAGGTCCCGTTGTTGGGGCTGTTGCGGAGGTGAAAATGGTAGCGGCCTGTCTGTAGCGCTGGGTAGGGGTTAGTGCTTGTGTTTGGTGCTGGGCACAAGCCAGGCAGCCATAGCAGTGATTCACTGCCTGCCCAGAGGGGCGTGTTCCCTTGTGGTGCAGAGAATCGCCCCCCAAGTGAAGGTGTTGTACAGCAGTGCCCCGATTCGCTCATTTTTTGGGGAGGCTTTCCTTTAAGGTAAGTTTAAACACGCTGCTTATTTGCTTATGAGTTTAAGTTGCCACGTTTGAGCAGCTCTTTAGAAGCCACAGGAGTAGCCCGCTGGTTGGCTGCAGTAAACCATCCCAAAGAAATATTGCACAACTGTATGCTACTGTTACACCTAACAGTATGTGAGTACTGCCCTTCCTCATATGGATGATTTGGTGGAATACCTCGGATTTCTCAGGCAAGAAAGCAAATATTGCTGTCTCAATCTGCTCGTTTATCTTCTGGGTGGTATAACCTGCTCTGTGCAGAGTTATCTGCCATTCAGTCCTGTTTTAGTGAGGCTGTTCTTGGATCGCTGCAATCGTTGTTTATTCCCATGCTTTAAAAGTGAAAAGCCTTGAAAGTATTCTGCCGACGTTGCTGTTAGTGTATTTAGGGAAATTATAATGAGAAACCTGTTCAGCAATGAGAATTAACCTGGGCTGCTGGTTAAAGACATGTGAATGCAGCTAGGCATAGCAGAGGACTCGTCAGGCCTGTTTTTCTTTAGGAAGTCACTCTTTTAACAGAAATAAACACCCATCTCTTTTCACTGAAGTGCTGCTATGACTGCTAATTGACTCACCTACAAGAGCACTGTAAAGGTTTTTTCTTCTGACAGCTTGTCTGTGACAACCTAGAAGGCCGATTTTATGCAACAAGTTAGGTAATTGGCCGTATAAAAATCTCTCTACCCTTGCTGTATCCTAATGGAGTTACTTGGCAGGCTTACAGCATGGCTGGTAGGCCATTGGGGTTTTTGGTTGACCTACTTAGAACTGCTCCTGTGCATCTTCTCTGGGGAGACTCAGTGGAATTAAAGCTAGGTGTAAGGGCTCGTGTTCTCATATACTCTTTGTATGTTGCTCTCAGGAGAGAGGTTAGTTTCTCTTGAGCTTAAAAGGATTTATTAGTTTATTTTTTTACTGGTATAATGTAAGTTAGAAGTTTGAGCAGGCAATTGAAGCAGCACTGTGCTCTGGCCAGGCTTGTGCTGCAGATGAAATCAACCAAACCATGAAGGTATCTTGTCTTAAAACAAACATCCCTGTTTTGTGGGTGGACTGGTGGGGAGGAATGCTATGGGTACGAGGTATCAGATGGCTTTCATGTAACCAGGCTGTGTTCCTTTAACCATGTGACTTGCGTGTGAACCTGGCCTTGGACAGTCAGTCTCTCTGTTGTTTGCAGAAGAGGCAGAAATAGAAATAGGCACTCTTGGTTGCCTCTGGAGGAACTGAACGAGCTGTTCTGCATATTCACGGCTACTCCAAGTGCTCGCTTCTGCAGAGATTTGTCTTCTGGTGACGTCAGTTTGTGCTGTATGTCCTGCTGAAACAGAATGGATCTGAGAGTCTCTAAAAGCTGAGATGTCGTAGGGAGTGGAAAATAAGATGGAATGGAAGCTCGTCAGCAAAACTGGAAGCGTCTCAGTCAGGTGATGGTGATGTCACCTGGGGCTGTGGGAGGTTGGGCTCTGTTCATGTAGCAGTTCTTGTGTGCAGTGAATCTGCTGCTAAGGCTGCAAGCTGAAAGGGATACATCTCTGCTCTTTGATGTGTGCGCATGTGTTCTTGAGGTTATGTTTGTATATTGGGTCACGGGGGAATGTTTAGATTCAGATAGCAGTACTGTTACTGAAGAGGCTTACATTTGAGTTGTTTTCTCTGTTTTTCTAGACTTTGTACTCCTGTAAAAGTCTGTATATAGAGGGATTTTCTTAGAGATGCCCTTCTGTTTTCTGAAATCTCAGGGTGTCTCTGGGCTTCACCTGCCCTATGCCGGGGCTGTAGGGTAACCTGTGACCAAGAACTTTGGCTTCTCTTTCAGGTGTGGTTCTAGCTGTAGTTAGAAGGTGGTATGACTATACATACCTAGTGAAAGGAAAGTCCTCGATGCAGAATTTCTATGGAAACTTGCATGAAATCCCCTTTTTTCTAACCCAGAGAACCCCAGACCAAAACAGAAGGAAGGGAGATAAAGCATGTTCAAAACTTTAGATGTATTTATATGGTAAAAAACAATTCTGCTGCAGGGAAAAATGCTTCCCATAATCTCATGGGAATATCCTGGTGCTCTGTCTGGGACATCTTTCCCCTGATGACTGCCAGATGTTCTTGAACATCCAAATGTCTTTCCTAGCTTCTGTCCTAGGAAAATCTCAGGCAGGAGTTGCACATTTACTCTGCAACCTCCTATCTCCTGCAGCCTTAAAGGAACAGTGACAATTTGTTGGAACGGTAGCGCTAATTTTACTGTCTTGGCTGGTGCTGTTCTCTGCTATCTTTAACTTCGTTGTGATTGCCTGTACGGACAGAAACCGCTCCTCCTACCATGTTTGCTTTTTGGTGCTAGAAGCAAGGGAGTGCCTGAGCTGTGTTTTACAGCTACCAAAATGGGAGGGCACACCCTATCCTGAGGAAGAGCTCAATCATGCCTTGAATTTGAGACTTGTTTCTTGTGAATTGCTGGAGTTACTAGTGTTTCATGCTTGATATTGGATCAGTAGATGCTGGACAAGAAGACTGATATTAAGGGACATCTGGAGAGCTGATAACACCTAGCTGTATTTCATGCTCAGCCTGCAGATTGCCCGCACTTTTTCGAGTACTGTGGTCATTTTACTGCCTCGTTTATCCAGAAACATAGCACGCCTTTGGCATGAGTTTTTAGTGTGGGATGTGGTTACAACTTGTGAAATGTTCCTTAATCTCACTAACTGACCAGAGAGGCTGTGGAGCACCTAGCCCTTCAGATAACTTGGAGTTGGGGTCGCTCCTTGACTTGTTGACACTTGTAAGATTTGATAAAGAGAGGTTGATCCCACTTGACTTTAACTTGAACATACTTTGTTCTTGCAGTTCCCAGAAGAAATGGGGTAAACATAGTTACTAACCACATGCAGAGTGGAGGAGATGGATGCATTCCCTTGGTCTTTGGGCATTTCTGGGTGATAGTCTCTTCTATTTAAACATTGCCAAGTGGGATAGCCTGGCACCTCTCCACGTTAATGTACTAGGCACAAATCAGATTGTTAGCAAGGCCTAAGAGTTGGTAGCACCCCCAAATTATTTTCCACATATGACTGTGAGACATTAAAGTAAATGATGACTCAACTCTTTTATTACCAGTTGCAGGTTAATTTGTCTGTAGAAATGCTGCTTATGCTGTGCTTCTCCTAGCAGTCTGGTTTGGAGGCAGCTTGAATCTTCAGGCTGAGTTCCTGATAGTTTCCTAGTTTATCCTCTGGTTCTTCAGGAACTCTAGCCTGACCTGTAGAGAATCTCTGTGCACGAAAGCTTATATAAGGTGTTAACTGAGCAATCATGAAAGTCTCATTAGTAGATTCAGTGTAGCTTTGGAGGAGATTGCTTAGGACCTTTTCGTGTGCATCTCAGAGTAGTTCAGGCTGGCTCTCAGTGGAAGTATAACACATACTTGAGGGAAGGGAAAGTTATTGTCAGTCTATAATTCTCTCCATTTTTCCAGTAGCTGTCCTTGCAGAATGGTAGTGCATCCATCGTAAGCTTCCTTCTAGATTCCTGTTTGCTTAAGAGGAGCGAAGAACTCAACTATACTTCAGTGTGTTCTGTAAGCTTTTCAAATGGAAAAAGTACTGATGTCTGAGAGAGTTGTTGCCTGTACTTGA
Source organism: Aquila spilogaster (assembly GCA_024606505.1). Classification (NCBI taxonomy): domain Eukaryota; kingdom Metazoa; phylum Chordata; class Aves; order Accipitriformes; family Accipitridae; genus Aquila; species Aquila spilogaster. Next base: position 5,012 of record JANHGO010006795.1, read on the forward strand.
CTCACCTCTGTTTGTATGTTAGCTTTTTCCCCCACAGATAATAGCATCAAGGAGAGCTGTGATAGTTGGCATGTGCTGCTTTGGAAAAGTGTCTGGGAGTAATGTGGACTCAGTGAAGTAAGTAGGGCAGTACCTTTGTGGGAGCAGGGTACAAGTTTCCCTGTGGCTTCCCAGTCCTTAAACTGGCTTTTGTGTGAACTCCGTGGCAGGACCCATGTGAGGTGCAGTAACTGTTGCTTGTTGGACTGTTAGTGATATTCTAGCAGAGATAGGTTACTGACCTGAGCCTTCAAGAAGGGGTTTCTGCTGCTGCTTTTCAGCTTTTGGAGAGTCTTGATACGTTGTTGGGCTTTGGGCTGTGTTTCTGAGGCAACGCTTCTTCTGGGAGACAGCTTTTGTTGTTCGTCAGGCACGAGCATCAGAGAGGTCAGCGTGGGTATGAAGCTCTCATCTTTGGGCTGGAGGAGCTGCAAGTGTAGGCAACAATCCTTGGGTGCCTGTGGACTGTCAGCTTGGCCGGAGGCCTTGAAGGCTCAAATCTTTTACATGTGAAAGCCCTTTAATTTGGTATGTGGGTTGCATTTTCACCTCCCCCTTCTCCTTCCCCTTCAGTTTTCTCTTGTTGCTTAATTTAGGAAAAGCACGGTGGCTGTTCTTCTAAAATGAAAGAAGCCAGTTGAAAAAGGGAGGAAACAGTGAAGGAGATGAGTTCTGAAACACCCTGGCCTTCACAGATAAGCTCGTCTTGTGCTCTAAAAACAGTGGCATGCAACAACTTCATGGAAGTGGGGGGCAGGGTTGGATGGGCATGGCTTATGACTCTTGGCAGCTAATCTACAGAGAAAGGAGACATCTATTTAAAAATGGATGACCTCAAATAGATGAAGAACAATGTATAAAATAAAGGGATGCCGGAGATAACTAAGAAGGTAATCTCATTGAGTTTATCCAGCGAGCATTAGGAGTTGTGTGAGGTAACCCACGGTGCTTTGTTTTCTCCTGGGCAGGCATCATGTGTCTTAATGCAGAGGCTGTTTGAGGGAACTGGCAAGGGTACTGTTCTGTTGGGAGCTAGAACACAGTCCTAATGTACCGACTGGGAAATTTGCTTTGGTGGTAAAATAAGTGAATATATGAGGAGAAAATGCTGGCTCAGAGGTAGGAGAACAAGCTAAAAGTAGTGGGAATGGCAAAAGACTTGCAGCTGTTTTCTGAATCTGGAAAAGCCATGTAGATCTGTTGGCATACTGTCTTGCTGCAGGAGTGTTGTGTAGGAGGAGGTGCTTTGAGTAGTACCGGCAGCATGGTATTTCTTTAGTCCTGGAGCTGGGATGGTCAAGCTTGAGATGATGAAGGACTAAGACCAGCTGCTAGGCGTTCTGCTGGAGCTGGCATGGATCCTGGGGAGTGACAGGCATGTTAAAACAGAAGACCAAACAGAAACTGAGGGCTGGTTGAGAGCTGGATCAAGCCAGTGTGAGTTAGTGTGGGATTGCCTGGGTTTGGGCTTTAAATGGCCTATTAGATTGAGAGTTTAAGAAACTGCTTGGCATAACTCTTGTAGCTTGATATTTCAGTTTAGTTTTGTAGCTTTGTAGTATGTTTCAAACGGGAAAGGGGGTGATTTTCTTTTGATGTACAGAAGGAGAGGCATAGGTTAAAAGCTTTACAAGTAAATAATCAGAAGTCCTTAGTTCTACTGTTTAAAGTCAAGGTCTTACTGACTTTAGCCAGGCTTGCCTCATCCTTGCAGAGCTTCTTCCCACTTCACTAACCTGTATTTGAAAGGGAAGAGTAGCTTTCCTCAGCCTTGCTCGTTGTCTTCCAGCCAAGAGCTGACAGCTCTTTGGCTTCCCAGTCTGACTTGAAACTTAACTATCTCTGGTGCTTCCAGATCGATAGCATGCTGTATTTTACAACAAGGCCCTCTGGGAGTGCTTTGCTGACCACCCGCTCTTACAAGTTTAGAAGTCTTACAGGCAGTCCTAGGATTCTGTTTTGCTGAAAAATGATGTGCAGTCCTGGCCTTCTCCTGGGGGAGAGCGTGGCAAACTCCTTGCTCTCGTGTGGAAGTTTTAAGTATGCCAGGCACATTTTTCTTAAAAGAAATGGGTCGCTCCTCTGTGAAATCCAGTGTAAACAGGCTTTAGAAAGGAACAGCTGAAAAGGCTGTGGACTGTCACCCATAAGGCACTGTGCATTTGTCTCTGCTTGATGTGTGCTGGCGATGTACCTAGCAGATGTGCTGGTAACTCAGCTGTGAAGCTGATCCTCTAATTGCTCAGAATCGAGGTGGGAGAAATAGAAACGTGATTATTTGCTTGTCAAAACCTCTCTAGATGCTTTGTAGGAATCAACAGCTTAATTTGTGCTTCTTGGCGGTCAATGCAATTTTACAGCATTTTGTGATGTGTAAACTGCACTAGTGTAGAAATAATGGCTCCTGAATAACACCTATCCAGCTAATAGGTTTGAACAGCCTTCTAACAGCCCTTCAAATGTTGACAGCAGTACCCTTTAGGCTTAGTCCATGGCTAGTTTCATAGGAGTCTGTCTGATGTGGGATTTCAGTTGTTTCTTCATTGGTTAATGCAACCTGGGAGATTGAGCTGACCTGCAGGCAAGACAGATTGAGAAAGCTGGGTGAAGCTGAGTATCTGCTCCAGTGGATTTGCAAACGAGCATAATAAATAAAATACTTAAAAATTAGCTAGGAAATAAGCTTGGTGGTCTTTCCTTATTACTAGTAGTGCAGGTCTTTTACATGTCTTTAGGGAGACTGCCTGAAGATCAACTGCTTTTCTGGAGTTGGCTGTGCTGTTGGTATTTGGGACTCATGTTTTGGAATAGAAATTGCTGGATTGAAATCTGCTTAAAAGTGTTAGTAAACTGAAGTGGCGTAATGGAAAGGTCATAATTACACAGTATAGCATCAAACTGCTTACACTGAAGTGGAGATCATTCAAACATGCAACTATGAAAGCATTATTCTCTTTGACAGCTGCGGCCAGCCCTGTTTTGTGGCAGAAGGACTGTGTGAAGGGTCCAGAAGTATGGTGTCAGAGTCTTCGGACAGCATCGCAGTGTGGAGCAGTGAAACACTGCCAGCAGAATGTCTGGAGCAAGCCTACTGTAGTAAGTATCAGCTGCTGAGATGTCTTCCCAGGGTAGTTTGGGTAGCTGGTTTCCAAATGCTGAAGATTTTCAAGTCTGATTGCAGTTAAGTGCTACATCAGACTACAGCTTGGTTGCTGTGAATTCATTTGGGTGCCAGATAAGGGTTGCTTTCCATTTTGTGGCCTTACGCAACTTGTCTGCTGACTTCTCATGTGACCTGTTGCACAGTCCCCGAGCAGCACATGGATCAGAGCTAGTGGGTTTCAGACTTGATCTTCTTCATAGTTCATAGAGCCCTTTTTATTTGGAGCCACACCAAGCTGGTATGTTTATTTAAAAAATAAGTGTGTGATTGCTTAGGTCTTTCTCACGATACGATATTCCACAAAAGATACAGCTCGTGCTAAGTTAGGAAAGCCCTGACAAATAATGGTGCAGTTGTTACGTTTAGTTTGTCTCTTCAAGTTGTGCTCAATGTGAGTGCTGCTTTAATGGCTACAGCTATAGCTGTAGCTTCTGGTGTTGTTTCACAGTTTGCTAGGGGAAAGGCTATTTGCACACAGGTACATCCAACCCACCTTGCCTGCATCTGTGCCTAAATGTGTGTCAGCTTGTGTAAAAGCAGGGAAAGGGGGAACGTTAGAATGGGAGAGCTTAACTAAAATGAGTGAAGCTGCCTGAGAAGCTCCTATGCTTCTAGTATGTGTGAACTTAGGTAATTTCTGATGCTTTTGGGAAAACTTTTGTCCTATCTTTGGACTTCAGGTTTGTATTCTCTATTCTGTTCCAAGCTTCACTTGACACAAAATAAATAGCTAATATGAATCTGATTGAAAATTATTATTTTTGTGCCCATCTTTGGAAATTGAGACTCTTCAAGGAGAAAGGTAAAACAGTTTCAGGAGAGGACATCTCAGGTCAGTATACTTTTACCCCTCAAGGGTGCTGGGACTAGATGAAATAAGCAAGCGATTAACATACCTGCTCCTTCAGATCATGTGAATTTACTGAAGAAACTGGTGTTGGACGCGCTTGGAGCAACCTTGCTGTGTTTTAAAGCGTCTCTGCCTCCACCTTAGTTTCAGCCAGTATCTCTTTTTTAAAATATGAATGTAGTGCTCATTCTTTGCATTCATATTTGCACAACTGCATTTACAGGCACTTTATTCTGTCTCCACGTAACTCTCTTCTTCTCTCCCTAGAACAGCATCCCCTGTGACTTGTGCAAAGAACTTGTAACAGTGGTTGGCAAGGTTTTGAAGGACAATGGCACAGAGGTAAGCCAAGCTCTTCTCCTTGCTCCAAGACACTTGTTGATTTCACTGTCGTAACAAGGTCTTCAGGTGAAGGGGTAGAAGAGTATTCTGCAAGCATTTTCCCAATATGAACAGCAAGTGTTGAAAAGGGATGTGTTACGTAGGATATGGCTTTTAAACGCAGCTCTTCTGGTTCAGAGATTAGCAAATCCTGGGGCCTTCCCTTCTCTAACACATCCCTGATTGTCTGTAGATTGAATTGTTCTTGTGCTAGTGGACCAATAATCTTGAAGGGTGCAATAGTGTAGAAGTGGATGATGAAAGCAAGTAAAGTGGGCTTTATTTTGGCTGTGTGACTACTTCCCTTTATCTTTTATGAACTCATAGTACTTCGTGAGGAAAAGATCACTGTCACACTAGCACATCATTTTACTTCCTCTTAAGTGTAAATGGTCTGTGGTTTTAAGGGCATGTTGAGTGGGCCTTGTAGGAAATATTTCATGTTTTCTCTTTGGTGGGGTTTCGTTGAAGGTCCAGGACTGGGCAAAAAGCTGTAATGTAAAATCTCATTCTGATTTTGCTTATTGGCTTCCTGGACCTACTTGAGTCCAAGGACCTTCTTTATGCTTCGTATCATGCATTTTGGGAATGGAAAGAGTTTTTGCTATATGGGTTTAGATAATCTATGGCTTGCCTTATCTTTTATTAGGATGAGATCCGCTCTTACTTGGAAAAGACGTGCGAGTTTCTTCCTGACCAAGGCCTGGTCTCTGAATGCAAAGAAATAGTGGATTCCTACCTACCAGTTATCATGGACATGATCAAAGAAGAATTTGTAAGTAAATAACGGTCTGTAACTATCTGAATTGAGAACTGTGCTGTTGTTGATATTTGAGTTTTCCACGCAAGATGGTGCATATGGTCCTTTGGTTCTGTATGGATTGCTTGTGTTGCAGTTCTTTACGTTTGAAGACAGCTTCCTTCCTGGGAACTGTTTTCCTGGTTCGGTAGAATGGCTGTCTACTCTGAACATCCTGTAACAGTGCAGTCAGTCCAGAGCTTTACGTATGTATCTTATCTCCCGCAGGATAAACCTGAAGTTGTATGTAGTGCCCTCTCGTTGTGCCAGTCCCTTCAGAAGCATCTTGCAGCAATGAAACTTCAGAAACAGCTCCAGTCCAATAAGATACCAGAGCTGGACTTCTCTGAACTGACATCTCCATTCATGGCTAATGTGCCTCTCCTCCTTTACCCTCAAGAAAAACCCAAGCAGAAGTCTAAGGTAAGGGTTTAGTGCTGCTACACTCTGGAAGAAAAGTGACAGTCTTCTGTTTTTTAGTGTCAGTTTGCATAAGAATTCATTGGTGATTCTTGGTAAGGAATTGTCATCCTGGGAGAAGATTAAATACGTGCTCTTCATATGAGTGAAGTCTCCTAGTGAATTTTGTGCTTCTGCATATACCTGTACAGCTGTCTTTTCTTCCTTGTGGATTTAAAGCTAAGTAAACTAACAGCTGCAGCCTCTGTGGACCATCTGTGTTAGCTTGGATTAACAACTGCAGTCTATACAATTAAGCCTTGTGCTGGACTCTTCCCATGCAGGACTGTAGTAGTCAGGCAGGTCTTACTTGAAATGGTTTCTTCCAGGAAAGTGTTCAAAGGAAGAAGAGAAGTTCTCCCACGTTCTGATTAATCTCCTGACTATGCCCTTCAGAGAAAGCATTTGTCTCTGAATCTAGAGGTGACGGACTGAATCAGAAGAGAATGAATAGCTGACAAAGGGGAGTAGATGAGACTATGAACTTGGGAGTAGAGGCCGAGTCCGATAATGAACTTAGATACTGGAACTAAACAGCTGGGTGGATGTAGAACAAGCTCTTGTGGGTGAAGCAGGGAGATCTATGCCAAATTTAGAAACCTTTCCCCTGTGGTCTTGTAACAAAACCAAGAGATGTTGATGATTGGGTATCTCACGATTATATCGGGTTTCAGAGCTGAGTGTACCTAATCTCCATCTAGTGGCTGGTGCACATACCAACAGGAACTTGTCATTTCGTGATAGGTCAGGCTTTTAAGTATTCTGTAAAGTATGAAGGTTTGCATATAGTTTAAAATAACAAAGCTTAGTAGCACACTTGAGAAGATTCAGTTACTATGCGGAGATGTGTCAACTTCTTTTCACTCTTTGTCCCAGGGAAGTGAGGATGTATGCCAAGACTGCATTCGGCTGGTTACTGATGTTCAGGAAGCTGTGAGGACAAATGCAACTTTTGTTAAGTCTTTAGTTGCTCATGCCAAGGAGGAATGTGACCGCCTTGGACCTGGAATGTCTGATATGGTAAGTTATTTTTCTGTTCAAAAATACGTTTCTGTGTGTAAAGATGAAACACTTGATCAGTGCCTTAGTCCCCTCAGTGTAATCTGTAATATAACGAGGGAGCATGTGTGACATTCAATGTATGTCACACCGTGTAACAATAACTCAACATTGAAATCGTCAGCTTTTTTGTCAAGCAAGTAGTGGTGGGGGGGGAGAATGAATGAGAGTGCGGAGGACAGAAAAAGGCTCAAGATTGCTGAGAGCCTTTAAAGATACGTTTCATAAAAATGATCTGGGAGAGTAATGTGCTCAGAGAAGCGAGGAGGGGTGCTTTTTCCCTTGGAGGAATGGAAGGACTCATTAGATAAGCAGCTATGTGGGCAATGATTGTGTAACCTGAGATGCCGTCTTATGCTTGGGACAAGCTATGAAAGATAACGGTATAGGTATTAAGTAGAGCAGGTAAATTAATAGTTTGGGAAGTATTAGAAAATTCCAGGTTAGCCCTGCAGCTGAAGTGGCTTCATAATTACAGCAAGGCTTTCTTTTTTTCCTGCAGTGCAAGACCTATGTCTCTGAATATTCTGACTTGGCCATCCAGATGATGATGCACATGGTAAGACCAGTAAAACGTAATATTTGATCTCAGTTCATTTTCCTGCCTCGTGTAGCTGACTTATTTAAAAACAGGAAATGGTTATTGCAGTGAAAGTGGGTAGAGTCTTTGCTCTGTAAGTGTTAGTATTAGCACTTTAAATTTGGTGTTTAATTGGATAACTTCACTCCCAGTTTGCTTCAGCTCTTCACTCTTCTTCCACAACTGCTTCAATAGTGCAAAAGGCATGCCAGTGCTTTGAGATACAGAGGAAGAGGCTCTATGTATGTTATGCACTACTATCTCAGTCCTATACTTATACTGCTTTCCCCCTCAAATACTGTGTACGAATATTAGTTGGTCTCTGTCACAGTTAGTATTGCAAAATTGATTCAAGTAAGTGCTGGAGATAAGTGTATCTCGGGGGGTGTGCACTGTCATCCTCCATTTTCTTTGTGGAAAGAGTGTATGCAGTTTAAATGCTTGACAAATTTTCTTAACTGTTATCTTTAATTTCTCCTATCTGCTTCTGTCTCCCATTTCCTTTGTCAACAGAAAGATCAGGTAGGTGAACAACTTGCCTGTGGTGATAGCCTGCTTGTAGTTCACTTGCTGCTCTTAAGAGCCTTTGCTACTCTTAAAGGGCTGGTAGTTCACTTCTTGCTCTATTAGCTGTGTACATGGTGTGAGTGTACTCAGTTTTGACAGATACAAGGGATATTTATGTGATGAAAGCAGGGGGGACTGTAGACTTCCTCCAGTGGGTCAGTCTGTCTTCCAGCTCTCGATACCAGTCTGTGGCACCAAGATTTCAACTTGGTTATGCTTTGGCTGGTGGAACAGGTGATATGCTCACTTGCAGACGAGATAGAAGTGGGAAGAGCAAGCCAGTGGCTCCTGTTAGCTTCTGGTGTAACGTTTGGGCTCTAAAGGGCTTGAGTTAGGCTGTCCTTGTGTCATCTTTGTTAATATTTAAATCTGGAGCTATCATATTAGATGCTCAGAATACATGAATCAAGAGGAAAGGTGCAGGAGGCCTTCAGTCTCCTGCTTCCTAGAGCTGTTTGGGCTTTCAGTTTCTCCCCTCCTGGGGGACCTTGTGTCTGTCATCTCTCCGAGAGAGAACGCTGTGTGCATGTGGATGTTTTAACATTAGTATTGAGGAAATGCTTATAACGATGCATGAATCAAAGGGCTTGACTTAAAGGTACTGCCTGGAGTAGCCTGAAGCATCACTGTAAGTCTGAGATACTGCTTTTGCCTGTGCATGAGGTTATGGAGTGGTATATAAACTGTTGTGTAAGCTGCTGCTGTAATGAGCTTGATCACTTGGCTAATAGGGTGGGGTGTGATCTTCTAATTATCTGTAGGACTAAAGGTAACTCTTTTTAAGCTTAAATAGACTTAAGGGGAGGAGAAATCCAAGTTTTGCTTATTATTCTGTACGACCTTTCTCACCTTGTGTAGGTATAGTATGGCCTCCTTAGAGCAGTATGTTTGCCTCATGTTCAGCATCTATTTCTGCATTTAGCAATGTCTGTTTCTAAGACCTCTGAGACACTAGCATACCTTCTGAATGGCTTCGTTTTATGCTTCCTAGCTGTGAGAAGAACACTTGAAATGCAAAAATTACGTATACTTCTCAAAAAAAAAAAAAAAAGAGGGAGTGGGTTAGGCTTAGCTTTTAACATGGTTAACTTTTGTTCCTTATAGGCTGTGTTCAATAATGCAGGAATGTGTTTCTGTTTGCAAATTGTGATGTTACTGGAAACTTTAAAGGAGGTATTTTGTGAAAAATGAGGAATCCTTTCTTCTCAGCATTTCTTCCAGTACTTGGGTGATCTTGTCAGGAGAATGAGCCTCTTCTGTAATAACTTAGGGCTTTCAGGGGAGCGGCTTATGGATGCAGATCTGAAGGGGTGGTGGTGGCCTATTTTGGTGTCGGTAGCTCTTAAGTCAACTCCTTTGAAGGGCTTGCATATAGTGTATTAGCTCTTGGTAAATGGGTTTTGAAGTGGATGTGGCCTAACCTCTTCCTCTTTTAAGGGAGCTGCTAAATTTGATTTGGTAGTTGTCCTGCCTATAACCATATCAAATGCTTTGGCAAAACTTAAGTAGTACTGAAACCTCTAGTTGCGTTGGAACCTTTTAAAGCTTTGTCTTCTGTTCTCTTGGTGCTCCCATAAAAAGGGGGCAGTGTCTTCTAGACTTCTAAAAGTTATTACGCCTCTCTTTCCAGCAACCAAAGGACATTTGTGCCATAGTTGGATTCTGTCCTTCTGTGAAATCTGTTCCCCTTCGGACTCTGGTGCCAGCTCAGGTGGTTCGTGAGGTGAAGGTGGAAACTGTGGAGGTAAGATGGGTGACTTTGTACTCAATAGCTTTACTGTGATGAACTAGATGAAACAAAGAAGTAAATGCTTGTATGCACTGGATAGTCCAAGTCTTCCTGCATATAAAATCCTGGGCTGTTGTTTTTGAGGCTGATCTGTAAAGTAGGAGGGAGCTGACTGATTTGCTAGCTTCCTACAGCCTTTAGGTTAAGAAGTGGACTCCAGGAGAGTCTTTTGCATACAGTTTACTTCTGATAAACGATCTCCAAACAGTTCTAATTAACTTTGTTCTGTTAATGTGTTTTAAGAAATACTTCACACCTCCCTTGACTCCAGTCACTGTGGCAGTGCTTTTTTTTTTGTCTGTTAGATTTAACCGCCTGCCTTATGCAACCTGAGAACTGTGGTCTTAAATAATCATACAAAATGACCTTTCACGCAAAAAAAAGAAAGCATTTTATGAAGACCTTTGAGGTTTTGGGGCTGTGCAAGACCTTTTGAATCCAGCTCAAACTGACTAGCTAGGTAAAGGGCTTAGTATGCCAGTCCTGAATGTGAGTGCTGTTGGACTGATCTTTTATGAATTGTTCACTGTCAAATGTGGTCAAGTGCTGATTTATTGTTTTGTATGGATGTTTATGTTCTCAGAAAGCTGCAGTTCAAGAGAAGACTTTTTCTGTGTGTGAAATCTGTGAGACCATGGTGAAAGAAGTAACTGGCCTGTTGGAGAGCAACAAGACAGAGGTGCGTAAGTGATGAAAGTGGTACCTCTGCCAAGGCTTTGGCTAAAATGGGCCTGTATTGTTATTGGTTTAGAGGGGGAAAGAAAGCTTGGTTTCATGAGCAAGAGTTTCCCCCTCCTTTGCTAGGACAGAGGAAGCAAATAGGTTTAAACAGAGTCAGATTTCTGCTTGCTGTTTGCTACTCATCCTTCCTTGTCCTCCAGGAGGAGATTGTGCATGAAATGGAGGTGGTCTGCTACCTGTTCCCAGCAAGCGTCAAAGACCAGTGTAAGGACTTCATAGAGGTCTATGGCCAGGCTTTGATTGACATGCTCCTGGAAGCCACAAATCCCGAGGCTGTGTGTGTTATGCTGAAATGCTGTGCAGCCAACAAGCCTCCACAGCAGCCAGGTTGGTAACAAGGAGTTGGTATTGTTGCAGTATGAGCTAGTTAACCTGTGATTATACCCTCTGTGGATTCCTGCTGTCATCCTTTGCCTAGTGCTGCCTCCTTTCTTCTGTTTGGAGGAACTACCTAAGTGTTCTATTTTTTTTCTCAGTTGTGGTGAGACCTGCAGATGGCTTCTGTGATATCTGCAAGATGATAGTAGCTTATGCAGACAAAGAACTCGAGAAGAATGCCACAACAACCGAGATTGAGGCTTTACTGGAAAAAGTCTGTCACATCCTGCCAGAGTCTGTCAGTGATCAGGTAAAGTACCTGTGTAGGGGCAGGCTAAAAAGCAAAGGTCTTGCTGATGGTCTGGTACTGTCCTTACTGATTTATGTTTATATAGTTGATACAGTGTCAGTTATGCCTACTTCATTTTCGGAGTCTTACACCTGTTATTCTGTGTATAGTCCAAGGCTGAAGACAGTTGTCCACACATGCAGCCAGAACTGACTTGGTTCAGCCGCTCAGTCCTTCCTAGGATTTTTCCTTCTCTGCTTAGCACAAAGGCAGAGCAACCTCTCGTGTGCAGTTGAGAAAGAGAGAGGGAAAGATAACTTTGGGGTGAGGGTGGGGGGGGTGGAGGACAGCAGGCTTGATCTGGGCAGTCCTGGCTGTGTGACAGCCTGCCTTCCAGTCAGAACGAGGCAAAGATGAACAGAAGAATGAAGCAGAGAACTTGAAGGCTGGAGAGTAGTATCTCATGGTGTTAGAAGAATGATCAGTGTTGGAGTTGGAGGAATCTCCTTCTGCCAAGACTAGAAGGAGTTACGGGTGTGAGGAGACTAGATTTTCACATTGTGCACATCCTTGGGGGTTGGCAGTCCTCTGAATGGATGGAGACTTTCAAGGACTTGACTGGCTGTCTTGTTGTACTAATTTGCAGTCAATAAAGGTCTGCCTGGAAATCCACTGAGAACAGTGGGTGGAGGCAGCTGAAGGGTTTTTTTCCCCCTTCCCGTCTCAACAAGGATCCTGTTCAGGAGATTAACAAAGTAACTGGATGTAAGCTGGCATAATTCCAGTGAGATAGTAAAAGGCAACGCCTGTTAAGCCGTTGCTATCAAGGTTTACCTGGAAATCTTATTAGGTGGCAGCTGAGTGTCAACTGCTTATAAGTTTAGCAGGCATATTATATGCAGGCTTAAAGTAGCTATGAAACAGCTGTTCCTGCTAACTGCTGTGAGGCTGTTTAATAGCTGTGGTTGGCTTATTATTAATCGGTGCCGTTAGCCTCTGTTGAGAGTGCCAGTGTGTCTGTGCTTCAGAGTTGGCCTCTCCACTAGAGGGCTGACTCCTAGTGATGGGATGTGTTTGTTCTGCTGCCAAAGTGGATGGTAACTGCTTAGGCTAAAGATGCTTCAGAGCCATCATTAGTGCATTGCTGCCATCCTGTTCAGGATGTTTGTCTTCAGCTTGAGCGTGCTTTCCCCCTGAGACATCGGTGAACTCCGCTATCAGAGACTGAGTGTTGCAAATCAAAGCCTGTCCTGCTTTGGTTCTCTTCCTTTTGACCATTTTCTCATCACAGCCTTCTACATGCTCAGTTCTGCCTGCAGGCAGGTATGAACTAACAAAATTATTTTGTCGTGGGGTGAATGCCTTGCTAAATCTTTTGATCCACAGAGTCTCTGGTTTATTGGTTTAGAGTGCATCATATTATAGTGCTTGGAGAAAAAGATTATGGGTCGGCTTGCTAAAGACCCTGTATTACTGTGATCCTTGTAAGGCCTTCATGGAATCATGGAAAAATCTCTCAACCTGTGTTTTGTTACAGTGTGTTCAGTTTGTGGAACAGTATGAACCCATGGTTGTGCAACTCTTGGCAGAGATGATGGATCCCACTTTTGTTTGCACCGTGAGTATCGTGTTTAGTCCTATTCAGGATGGGCTCTGATACAGTCCTGCCTACTCTTCTCTATGCCTTTCAGAGTCTAGCAAGCAGAAACTCTGTTGGAATAAAAATTAGCATGTTGAATGCTTGGAGCAAATTCACTTGTGCAAGGCCCTTGGGCTTAATGAATGGACAGCTGTTTGACTGCCAGCCTTGTGCAAGGAAGGACAGAAGAAAAGGGCTGCCAGTGGTTATCCACTGTTAAGGTTCAGTAACAAGCATGGTGTGTCCTGAATGTGATGAGAGGAACTTAAATGACGTTTGTTGAGAACAATCCCTTTCTAGAAGCTGTTTCACAACACTTAATGTGAAAAAGTTGTGGTAACTTAATTTTTCCTGGTGTTGCATTGCTGCTTTGAGTCTACTGATTTAGCTGCGAGCATGACTGCAATTGTCAGCTGAGGACAGTGCTGTTTGCTCCTGAAGCTAGCTCAGCTTTGGTTTTGAGCTCCTGCACTTGGTCAGGTAGAAGCTCAGACGTAAGGCTGGAGTCAAAATGTTCTGGTGTTCATAGATACTGACTGCTGCTGTTCTTTCCACAGAAACTGGGAGTCTGTGGAGCAGCTAAAAAGCCTCTCCTAGGGGATGATGCTTGTGTCTGGGGTCCAGGTTACTGGTGTAAGAACATGGAGACTGCTGCTCAGTGCAACGTACGTAAAACATGATTCTGCCTTGAATTTCCTGTTTGTCTTTGATACCTCCTTAAAAACTAATTTGCTAGCATTTCTTTCACAATAAATGGGTGAATTCCCAGGTGGGTGCTATCTAGAGGTGCCTGAGTTTGATTAGAGATTCTTCTGTAGCCCTTAGCTTTCTCAAAGCATGCTGTTTCCTCCCCCATTCCCTCCTATTACTCTGAAAGCATTTTAGAATCCATAGTAGGTTGCAGCGTGAGCTTTATATTTAGTCCGTGTTCCAAGAGCCATGAAGCCATGTCACAGCCTGTGATCCAGCTCTCAGAGTTGGCTTTCGGTATTGTTGTGGACTGATGCTTTCTCTGCCAAGCCTTAAAGACTGAGGATCATCAGCATGTCCTGAAGCTTCTGAGTGGGGGGCAGAAATACTGTTTATTGTAGTCCTCTATGGAACCACTTATTTTAAGAGCCAGATTTTGTTCCAAAACCCTAGTTCAGAGTAAGGTGTTAATACTACACATAGGTACCCACTTGTTAGCTAACAGGCTTTTTTTCCACTCACATATACCATTTCTTTCCCTGCAGGCTGTTGATCACTGCAGACGTCATGTGTGGAACTAGAAGAAGTATTTTCCAGTACTGAAAGTTTGCCATGGCTCGTAAAAACGTGGGCTGAGGCTGGAGAGCTGTGTGTCGAATGTCCCTCCTCTCTGCCTCACTAACAATTTGACCTTCAAGTTCCTTTATTGTAACTCTTCTGTAGCAGTGCTGCTGTTGAAGGATCAGATCTTCGTTGTTGACTTAACAAAGATATTTCTGACTGTACAGTTTAACTCATTATGCTCCTAAAAATAGTCAGTGTGTTGTAGATTTTAATTGGTAGGCTGAAGTGTTTTTAGGTGCTGGGAAGAATGACGAAAGATGAAATGAGCCTGTTATCTTTTAATTTAAAGAAGAACAAGATAGTGATTAAACTTACGTATCTTTCTGTAGCCAGCTTTGGGAAGATGACATACTTCGTGTTTTTAACATCTGACTGGAATACTAGTTTTCTGCTTTACTGTAGGGGAGCCCTAAGGGATAATGCTGAATCCTGGAGTCCCTTCAGCTGGAGTTTTCAAAGCTTTACAGATGCAGGAAGGGGACTTGGTGTGCCCAGCAAACTTTCAAAGCTACTGGTATATAAAAAGATACATTTGCACTTGAGTGGTCATGCTTAAGGCTTCTGGTGTTGTCATAGCTAAGGAAACCCCTCAATATTAGATCATGTGCTTTTTATTTCCTTGGATGACTCAGCTTCAACACGGGTGTTCTCTTGTCAAGCCCTGAACAGTTCAGTCTCTTCAAGCATGCTGACACACTTAAGGAATGCCTCCCCCCTTTTTTTTTTTCCCCCCTACTTGCTCGGCGATTCTGCTTCATCTTACAGCTTGCTACATGCAGCCAGCCTGGTGCTGAGGAGGTAGAGCAAACTGACTTGATAGGAGGTGGAGGTGTAAAAGTCAACATGGGCTCTACGTATATGAAAGCCTGTACGGTGTAGTGGGCAGAACATGTGGGAAATGGTTTTGTTGTGAAGTGCTGTTCCATTCCTTGCTTTTGTTCTTTTCTCGTGGCATATTCCAGTAATCTAAAGCTTCAGAGGTACTGTTAGGCTTGCAGGTAGTTCCCATTGCTGTCACCCATTCTCAGTGACATTCATCCTTCTGAATAGTTTGAAGTATAACTTTTTCTTTCCCCAGAGTTCCTATTTCTGTTGGGAAGTGCACCTAAGTAGCAAGTGGAGATAGCGGAGAGTGAGAATGCTGTTGCAGGTATTTGACAGCTCTGCTGGCATACCTGGCAGCCTTTCACGGTGGTGCAGAAGGAAGGCATCATTCTGAAATCATCTGAACTTTTGAACAGAAGACTTTTAAGGCAGGCTGCTACCCTGGAAACGAGTCAGGCCCTTGAGGTAGGGGCTTTCAGGATGGGAATCATGCTTACGTTGCTCAAGACAGACCTGTTACCGGCTTTAAGTGCGAAATTCTGAACAAAATGACTCCTCAGAAGGCACCAAAGTAGCTCTGGGGAGGAGAAGCTGGGCTGAGGTGGAGCTTTGAAAATTCCAGTCCTGTTCAGGAAGTGCTGGCAACTGCTCCTCATTGTGCTGCAGCTCAGGTGAGGCGGGAGCTCTGCTAACAGGGCTTCAGGAGCAAGCAAACACATCTTCATGGAGTTTAATGGAAAACCACTCAGCTGCATCTTTTTGTTACTGCTTGTACATACTGAATGTCCAGGCGGTGTTGACAGGTATTGAGACAGATTTCTTTCCTGTTTGTGTACGGAACTCTGAAGCACTCACTGCTTTAAAAAGTCCTCTAAAGGTGTACAATATCTGCAGCTTTCTGTCTTGGCAGACTTGTGCAGTGCTTCCGGTGGTGTATCCCAGTAGGTGTGCCCGATAGCTGATGGGCTCTGCAAAGCATGGCTGCCCCAGGAGGGGTAAGGCTCTGCCGAGGACGAGCGCCATGAGATGTTCCGTCTCTGGGAAAGCACTGATCCCCAGTGTTGTTGTGCCTG
>JANHGO010006796.1:0-20895 GCA_024606505.1 Aquila spilogaster
GTAACAGGCTGCCAGTCTCCTGGAATGTGTAACAGAAGTCACTCAAACTCCATTGTGAAGGTTGTAAGCAATATGTTAAACTGCAATGGGCTAGCACATTAAGACAGATTCTTTTCACAGTTGTTTTTTGATACCCCAAGTGTTTGTTACACTACTCTCCATTTACTGTTTACTTTTTTTACCTAGTATAAATGGGGATTCCTTAACCCAGCTGCCCCAGTTTCTCAGACCGTATGCTTTGACAGAAGTAATCAAGAGAGTACCACAAGGGTATAATTTCTCATCTAAACTCACACTAGAACTGCCCTCTTTTGCAAGAATTAACAGCAGAAGGACAGAAATGGATTCCCAGGCTCTGGACTGAAAGCAGCTAAGAACAGGCAGTCACCTTGGGCAGAAGATCCTCACCCACAGGATCTACCGGTGTTGTTCTCGTGCAGCAACGCTGGGCAGCACTTCTCATGCTCTTACAACAACCAACCCATTCTCTCTCTTGGGCTATAAAAAGGACTTGACAAGAAACTAAGTTTGCTTTAAGCACAGGATTGACTACAGTAAAACACAAGTTATACAAAGGCAGGTTTGTCTCATTGATTAAGAAAATATTTTTATTGCATTATTGTATCATACTAAATACATAGTCCATTATGGTAAGTTTTGAACACAACCTCAGCTGACTTTATTTCATAAGCTACACTAGAACAGCATTTTTATACCTAACAGCCTAGGCTGTGATGCTCTTCACATCTTAAACTTAATGTAGTTAAGCCACAGAACTAAGGCCTTACTTTCTGCAATTGTTTCTTGATACCAGAGAAGTTCTCAGTCTGCTCAAGTAAAAGTTCATCACAGGAAAATAACACCTTATTCTTTCATTCTTAAAAAGAAACTTTTTTTACAAAGAAATAAACACTGCTTTCATTCTTAAAAAGAAACTTTAACAGAAATAAACATTTTTATTTCCTTGTAGGTTGCTTCTTTCTAAAGAAGTAGTAAACAGTATAGTGGTGAAACCTTGAGTAGTATTCTGTACTGCCTGTCTGCAAAATCAGACCCATGGATAGCACATTATAACACACAGATGTACAGCTCAACTACTGTTACAAAAATGAAGAGTTTTCTTAAAAAAATCAGTGAGTATGATTCAGTATTTTAACAGTTAGTTGATCTATACTAAAAATTTTCAGTTTTCTTTGCTACGTGAAATTTCCAGAAGCTGTAAATCAAGTTTTTCAGATACCCAAAGTACCAAAGCAAACTTTACAATCAAGGAAGGAAGAAAGGTATTTTTATTTGAAAATCAACAGCACACTCTGCTGGCCTGTGTATTTCAAACTACCAATTGAAGTTCAGTAGCACAAAGCATTTCAAATCCTCCTCAAAAATCTACGGAGCTCTCCAAAACTAATAAAAATTATTTCCCATCAAATGACCTAGAACACAGATTCACTTTTGTCAAGAAAGATTTAGCTCCCAGAGTCTTAAAGCAATACCAAAGCTTTTGGCTTCTTTTGTGTTTACAAAGGCACAGTATACTGGAAAACAGCTCCTGAAGTTAAAACATGCACTGATTAAAATAGAAGCTAATTTAGGACATACAAAGAGCCAAGTGCTGTTGAAAGAGGTGGAAAGAGAATTGAAATGCTTGTTGAAACCAAGCATATTTCCAAACATACATAAAAACTCTGTACGTAGAAGCTGAGTTACCTACAAGATGGGTATTACCATAGAACATTTAAAAAAATATATATTGGAATGGGAGGATGTTCTTTGCCTTTTGAAAAAAGAAAGTAGATATCTGTACTGAAGAAAGAAATAAAGGTCAGACCTCCTTCCTTTCTTATATTTGTCTCAAACATACAATTTTATGATTTCATGGAGTGCTCCTATATTTTAGTATTGACAAGAACTAGTCTGTCACAGCCTTTGATAAGCATTCATGGGAACTACAGCACTAATGTAATTTGGCATCTGACATTCACCTCTACTGCCTCAGATTTCTTCTTCTACTGGTTTTGCTTCAAAAACTTTTATGTAAAAATCAGTAAGATTCAAACACCAAGACATGCAGAAAATGCCTAGCAGAAAGCTGCAGAAACAGCTGCATATTTGTATCTCAACTTCTCATGTTGTATTTCTGCTATGGAAAGTGGTAATTTAAAAAAAACCTGAACCAACCAACCCAAAAGGTAAATCTATCACAGTAACACATAGGATTTTTCTTCTTAATCATGTGCAATATTTATTACTCATTTTTTGTTATAGTATATTGTAATGATCAGCTCCAACTTTCTCCATACTACTTTTTTAAGGTCTAAAAGGCACACATGTTAATATTAAATGCTGTCTTTCATTTACTACATATGCCACAAAACAATGAATGGCAAGTTGAACAAAATCTACAAACGGTGATGTCACTTAATTTCTATGGTCCTACTTTCAAGTTCCTCCATAAAGTCACAAATCTACTATAAACTGGAATATAACACAGATTTATATCTGCTGTACAATTGCTGTCACATATTGAAAGTTTACAGGCTGAATTGCTGCGCCAGATTCTGCGCTACGGGGGAGCCATGAAGAGCACCCTTCACAGAAATAATTTACACTTTGCAAACCACATTGGTTAGACAGCACTATTAGGAGGAAAAGCCACTGCAGTTCTCGCTATTGATAGTGACAATGTATTACTTCAAAGCAACTTACATACTTGGGAACCTTTACATTAGACTGTAATGCAGTCGAAGGTACAGTGTTTTCTGAAACTATATTAACAAGCTGCATTTAATGCATAATTTCTTTACAGTAATTTTTTTTTTAATTGCTTTCAAACTAACAGTCTTGATGTAAAAGATATTACTATATTACTTACTGTTTTGGGACAAAAAGTAGTGGTTTTCACACTTTTTTCAGAGTGAACCATCAGCTCTCCATTTTTTCTCTGATGATAAACTTCTAAAGCATCAACTAGCTGCACTCCTTTTGCAAAACAATGACGTTTTCTAACCTGCCGGGGGAAAAAAAACGTACCGTGTTCAAATACGCTGGACGGAAGTATGTGCTTACACTAGCAGTCAGTGATTTTGTTTCAACTGTTTTCCAGTGAGTGTGTTTCAGTAACACAGTGCATCACTAATATTCGTTAACAGTTTAACCAAATCCAAGCCACACAAAAATCATTTGGGAAAAGCTATAAAGTTTTAATTACAAAATTCAGTAACAAGAACAAAAAAAAATCTGTAATTACTGCTGAGCTTTTCTTCTTTAATTTCCCACTGTTACAAAACTGATAGACATTACAATACTGTATAGATACAAGCAGAAAACTTCCATAACTAAAACAAGAAATAAATTCAAGCCATATTGATCTAAAAACTTAAACAAAAGTAACCATTTGAGCAATCCTCTAAAGCAATGTAAAAGCTATTTGCAGTGCACATCTGAATACAAGTACTAAGTTACGTGATACCAATACCGACACAGATGCAAACATTACAGGAATATTGTACTCCACATATTAGGCCAGAGATAACTACACTTGACAGGACATAAAACAGAACTCTCATACATTCACAGTATTATTTGTATTTCTAATACATATTTGGAAGAGCCCTTTCAACTCTAGAATCTCATACTTTGACTTAATATTACAGATCAACTGGGGGTAAATATATTTGGGGGATATTAGGTATTTAAATATGCAAGATATAATTTAGGACATGTTATTATGAACAGTTTAGTGCAACAATGGACTCCTTTGTAACAAGCAACAATAAAAACAAACAAAAACCTGTCAATCTTAACTATGACCGTGACATGATTCAACTATTCTCCATGTCCTCCTCTGACATGTTGATTGGTGTTTGACAGCTTTGTTGAGCTACGCCTGGATTATTTTACGGCCAATAATCTTTGCTCACCTGCTGCTCAGTTTCTAAAGGACGAATCCTTTTCCTGTCTACTTGAAAATCATCATTCTCATTGGCATACAGAGATAATCTTTTTTTGGCAGACAATTTCGAAGCTAGCGTTTCATTTTCCTTACATTCTGTAATTAAAAATAAAATAAAAGGTATGTCCACTACTAGGAATGCATTAAATAAGGGCCACATTTTAAAAATAGAATTTACTACAAATACACACGTTTTTAGACCCATTAACCACCATTTCCATGCAGGGCATAATCATGTAGTACTCTGCTATTATGATCATAAAAAAAGTCCCCGACTTGAAAGCAAAAAAATTGACATCACTCCCTACATATTTTACTTCCAGGACAGATTTTTAGCTGCCTATGTATGAAGTTACCTGTGTTTGTTAGCGGGCTTCCAGGTTTTACAGAACTTCCTGTTTCATAATTATTAAAAGAACTAGAAGAAGCACCATGATTCACACTTGTTGCAGCCTCGTTGCTCTTAGATTGGGAATGACACGTGCAGTGACATGGTGGTGAGGTCTCTGGCTTTCTGTCTTCCTTTTCACATGATGATGTAAGCAGTGATTTCTCTAAAGGACACAGTCATTTGTCTCCCATTAAAAACTACTCAAGACTGTACATGAGAAATAGACCTTCAAAACAGTTAAGATGAAAGCTTTTGTTTAGGTACTGGCTATAAACCTTGTGCCTCTACCAAGTCTGAACAAGCTACCATCACCCTTTGAAAAACTGCAGTGCAAAGAACTGCAACAACTCGCAGAAATGAAAAATACCCCTCTTTTTCAATTCAATCTGCATGACTACAATCCAGAAGTATTTTCTTTCAAAGTTCCAACAGCCATACAATTCCCTTATGGTAACAGATATCTAAATCCAGCTTAGTATTACTGGCCGTTACTGTTTTACGATGCCAGTAAGGCAATATGTATAATGGTGGACAAAGACCTGGTTAGATTCCTGAAACCAAATGTTTAAAGGCTGATAAACAACAACAGTTCATTATAATATATTTTGGTAATAAAAACTGGGCAAACAGACACTAAGACAACTTACCATACAGAGACTGCTGCCATGATAATGCAGAACAAAGTAATGCCAAGCTTTTGCCACTTCCTGTAGGGCTCTCCAACAAACAGTGTTGCCTGTTATTTAAACCCTTAACAATCTTTAAGGAGAATAACAAGAACAAAAACAGAATTAATAGAAAAAAAACCAAAGAGGATGTCTTCAACTAAGCTAGAAATAACTTCTAAAAATAGATCAGGACACCTGCTGTCTTGTAAAACAAACGAACAAACAAACAAAACAACCAATCAATCAAACAACCCCCCACCTCCCTTTAATAATAACAACAGGCCAACAAGCCTTAGCTGTATTTCTCTCAGGAGGAACGTGCCTCATTAGCAATGCTCAGGGGTTCACTTACACTTACCTGCTAACAGCAATACCTGATGGGGCTAGCTTGCTTTCTTTAGTCTTACAAAACATTGAAAACATCTGTCAGACAACCAAACCATTTGTCCCACAGAGAAAAAGTGTTTAAAAATGGTTACAACTGTTTAAAAATGTTTAAATGTAAACTGTAATAATTCATTTTTAAAAACCTCTCCAAAAAGTGAAAACTTCCTGAAATATTGCATTCTGTTTAAAATATAGATGTTTTATTAAATCATTCCCTCCTTACAAACTTGCAAAGTTAAGTAAAATTTCTGTTACAGTATATCTAGTTAAATAATCATATATATTACAGAAGACATAACTTCTTTCTTAGCATAAATGTTCACAAATCCAAACGTACTTCAGCACTCCCTAGTCATGGGCCAGGTATCACCGTACAGCACTGAGAACAGTAAGTTAAGTTACAATTGAAATTCTTAAGATATTGGAGGCTCTGAAAACATAAGCTATTAGTTTAGCAAATGTTAACACAAATTCTACTTACAGCATTCATCATAGCAAGCTGTGAAGGGTAAGCCTTGCAAGGGAATATAATCTTCACTCCCCCAATAGTATATTCTGACACATCAGAAGACATTGCCACTTTTTCCTCCCGTTTACTTCAGGTTTATAACTGCAGTAAAAAACAGTATTAACAAGTCAACACTAACAAGCAGGCAAAGCCTGAAACAACATATGGCACCAGACAAAAACAAGCAGAAAGTGCTAACCTGATAAGGGGGCTAAGCGGTTCGGGATATTACCAGAACTGGCATATAGGAATTTATATTACACACCATCAGTTCAGACTCAGTCCTTGTTACAAATGAGAGCAAGTTGCCATGAGCAGCATCAGCAATTTAAGCAATTTAAATAAAAGTACGAATGAACTACGCACATCATTTCAGATTCTATTTCTCAGACTGAATATTGTTGGGATAAGAACCCAAATCCTTGGGAAAAGTATGTTATGATGTTTAATAACTAAAAATAGCCAGTTTTTCAATTCTGCAGGTCCGTTAGCTTGAACTCCAAGACATTGCAAACTACAAAGATACAGCAGACAACAGTACCTTATACTGTTCATTTTATGACAATGAGAAAATAAAACTGGACACTGACTTTAGAAATGAGATGTTTTAAACTAACATTTTTCTTCCACTAGTAATACAGTAATTATTCAGGAGAAAAGGAGATGTCATTCACTTTACTATTCTGTGAGTATTATCTTGCATTTCTCTCGCTCTGCATAATAAGAGAAAGTCAGTTTCCCTATCATGCTAAAATATTGGAATTATTGAATTAAAAATACTGAAGAGGCATAGATGGCTCAAAAAAAAGCACATTTTTTTAAACGACAGAATTTTTTTCTTACAGGTTTTCAGCATCTACAAAATAAAAGAGCAATTTTAAATTGGCAGATTCCCTATGATAAACTAACTCACTAACCTGTGTCCTCATCTGCGTTTTAACGAGTAAACGTATACATCAAAAAACCACCAATGTATGGCATGATTCAGCTTCATCATCAACTTTCTCAACAGGAAAAAGAAATCCTAGCGAAAAGAGAACGCTAACGTGAGTTTACGTCCCACTCCCCCTTCCAAAAATGTAACCGCATCCCTTGAAGGCTTTTCCCTAACACATGCGGGGCGGGGGTTCGCTTAAACGAGCACAACTTCGAATTGCGCTTTGCCCAAGAAAAAAGCAAGCCCCCGTCGGGGCAGCGGGAAGGATTCAACATGAACGCGGGCAGGAGGCGGCAACGGTGCGGGACACCGGGAACGGGGAGGGACACCCTTCGCCCCGGTCTGCTCCGCTCCGCCTCTGGGAGGACCGGGGCCGCTCCCCAGGGACACCCCGACGCCACCTCGGCCCTCCTCTAGCTCCAGCCCCGGGGAGAGTTTTTCCGCCTCTCTGCGGCCGAGGGCAGGGAGCGCCGAGGAACCTGCTGTCATTCTCCTGTGCGTGTCGCCCCCCCCCAGCCTGCAGAGAGGCACCCGGGCTTTTCCTTTACCTCCTTTACGAGGCAGGGACCCCCAGAAAGCCGCTTCCCTCCCTCCTTCCCCGCGCGAACCCGGTCCCCTCACAGCCGCGCTCCGCGGGAGGCGGCGAGCGGCCGCTCACCTCAGGCGACGGCGGCCCTCTCCGGCGTCCGTCCTTCCCGCCTCCGCCCCGGCGCCAATCAGCTGACAGGAAAGGGCGCCGAGCCACCAATCGTGAAATGGCAGACTGAGCCGCTCCCGCCTCCCACCTCTGCGCTATTAGAACCAATCAGGGAGGGCCTTGCTGGCTTCCGGGTTGCACTCGTTGCTGGGCAACCACGCGTTTACCGTGGGGGAATTGCGTTGCAAAATGCTTTAATACTTTGTATTACTTACCTTGTTTTGAGCATAGCGCGCTGAAAACACTGTGTTGGGAATGAGTGATCGTTTTTAGTAACGGCAGTGGCTTTTCAATACTGCCATGGAGGAAAGCCCTGGCAGGAGAAGGCCCCCGTGTACCAAACTTAAAAATCAGTACAGGCAACTCCCTCTGAAATTACAAGTATCAACACCTATGACTGGATCCAAATCATACGCTAGGTTTGTTTTTTTTTTTTATTTAAATACCACTACAGCATAAAAAAATTACACTTAGAACAGAGAGGGGGGGGAATACATACATTTAGATTATTTACATACTTTACATCAAGATGACAAAAATATACTTGGTAGCCAGATGGTGTTATCAGATGGTTACAGCAGGCTGGTAGTCCTGGAAAGCAAACCCAAGTGTGTTTGGCAATTCAGTATTATTCCCAAATCACTGTCCAACACGGGCAGGAGACAAGCTATGCAAGATTTTCCCAAGGCCACACTAAAGAATCAGACCATTCATTTCTGGAATATAAACTGTCTTTAACTGAAAAATATTTTAACTTACTTAAGGACCCTGGACGCTGTCATTTAGGAAAAGAGTAAGTGCTGGATTGACAAGTTTAGCAATTCAAGTGTCTCGAAGTACTACAGTCACTTCTGGCACAACAGCCAAACCTTAATTTTCTTTCTCTGACACAAAAGCGTGTCCTGCCTCACGTAAGAGCTTGTGCAACCTTCAAGAAACTCCCAAATATTGCATCACACACACCCTTCTGCAATGTCACAGAACACATCTGTCGAGGCTAAATCCTGGAGCTTTTGTATATGAAAGAACAACCAACTTCATGCACGAAGCACAAAAGATTCAGCCTTCTTGTCCACCGAGCTGCACGTAACCACTTTGGTACGGCTGAAATCTGTCATTCCTTTCATTATAGGGAAATTTAGCTTCTATCACAGTCACCCTCAACACTAATTTATCTTTTTTAATCTTATCCTGATGAGAACTTAAGATACCTTTGCACTTATTTCTTGAAATCTTTCTCATCTCTTTTAAATCAAGTGATGTTAAAAAATACTAAACCATCTGAGCTGCATTAAAAATACATAAGCTTTAAAAATCACATTTATACAGCTCATTTTACAGTAGTACTTTTTTTTTAAAGAAACTTTTAGACCAGTTTCAAACTTTTAATGAAGGCTGGCTGATCCTTTAAATGAAGTTCCTGATCTTATGAACTGAAACTTTGACCAATGGTTTGAAACACAAATAAAAAAAAGTTAAAGCATTTTCTTAGTGCTCAATGTGATGATGCAAGTTACTTACACCACTTTTTCAAGTCTTCCTTGGAGTATTTTATTTCATCTTGCTCTGCAAGGCTCTGGACAGTAGTTCATCTAACTTAAGCAAAACGCTTCAATCTCAAATTTTTCTTACCCATCATTTTGCTGTTTGCTCAACAAATTAAGTATTCACTTTCCGGAGTGTTATAAAACCCTTTCGGGTGTGTTGCCGTATCACTTCAGAAACCAAGCAAGCCTGAAAAATCACACTTGGTTTCACTGGAAATTGTCTACTGACCCCATCAGCCTCCAAAGTGTTCACTGGAAGCAACACAAGCCTCTAAAGAATTCTTTTCTTTTCAGCCATAACTGAATCGAATGAATGAAAAATACGAACTTCTTGTGCTCCAGTTCCTCAATGCACTTTCACAGCTTTCTCCAAATTTAAGCACCATAGACTGTGGGACTAGCTACAGTACAACTTCATTTGCATTCTTTCTAAACTCCACTTACGCTCATGTTAATTATTTCAATGATAGTATTTTCAACACACTGGCATAACCGGACGTCAGGGTCCATGCTTGCAATGTCCCTTGAAAAGCTTTTGTTAGATGAATCTTTACAAAGTCCTGACACTTCAAGTGGTTTCTCCTTTAATTGCTGGAGACCTAGAAAATTAAGTAAAAGAAGCAAAGCACATCTAAATAAATTATTTTTTAAAAATTGTTAATTACACCCATAACACAAACATGTATGGTATGAAACTGCAAATCTGAGCTATTACTGTTTCATGCACCAGGCTTAATTCCACAGGTTATTTCTAGAGAGGCTACCACACTTCTTTTTCATTTACCTATGTCGGACTCCTTTGGGGTTTTTTATATTCCCTCTTACTTCCTTTAACATAAATATTTTAGCATAGATAGCATCAGGGAACCTTGTATCACATGAACAGAGCATTTGACTTTAGACAAAAAAAGACAAAAAAACATGCTCAAGATCAACTGATAAACAGTTAATCCGTGTTCACACCATCACTATACGTTTATCCAACCATGCTATGTCATGTGTAAGGCTTCAGGTAGCTCATTTGACTTTGCATTTCCAACAGATTAGGAAGATTTATATAGCCATTACACCTCAGCTGAGGGGTTGAAATGCCCTTGTGTCCTCGAAAGCCAATGGCCTTTGCTCACGTCTTTCATCCTTAGACTACAATGGCAAATTCTACGCACAACACGTGCATGCAGGGATACGTCTTGAAATGACACAAGCAGGGAAATAAAATGGAAGGCAATACAAAGTTGAATACAAGGGGTACTTTCAGCCCCTTTAGCCTCTAAACTCCTCCAGTCCAGTAAAGCCACCTATCCCTATTCCTTCTATATTTACAAGACAACAGTAGTAAATTTCATACTGCATTCCAACTATGCTCAAACTTTTGAAACATTAACATAATTTTCTCCCTGAGACCATGACATTACTTTTGAAATACAAGGTACTTTACTTACGTGTAATAATTGGGTCGAAGTCTCTTGTCTGTGTAGCAACATCAGAGGCACAAACTTGTCCTATTTGTATCAGCAGAGACATAATATCCTCGTACAAAGGAGGAAAGGCTTGACAGAATGACACCAAACAAGGCAGGGTGGGCATAAAAAAAGCATAGCGCTTTGACTGGGTTAAAACTATCAAGGAAAAGGAAATGGTTAAGTAAAGAGAAATTATTATAAAAATCCAGTCAAGAATTATTCTTACTTTTACAATCGTAATTAACACAGTGGCATTTAGACAAACTGCGTTCAACCAAGACAAATAATTCTAATTTACACAACAATGTATTTAGGGGTTGCCAGAGCACTTACCTGTGAGTAGGGTTCCCATCACATTGATAGCTAAACGAGCCACACTGAGAGATTTAGGTAGTGCATACTGGATACACAAAAATGAAAGTAACTGGATGGCAAATATCTGTTAAGTAGGTGAAAGGCAAAAGAGAAATAAGCAATAAAGTTACAGATTGCTTTGCACTTCCTATCCAAAGCTCTTCACGTAATTTATGAGTTAACAAATATTCTCTATTTTACCAATGAGGAAATTAAAGCTAGAGAAACCTTAATAATACCTATTCTGAATTTTTTCTGCTAACGTTAAGAAAAAAACCCACACATATTTAACATTAATTGAAGTACCAGTGTCCCCCACAGACACAATGTTCTGACATTAACAATGAGCAACAAAGCAACACACAATTTACAACATAACCCTTGTAAAAGCTGTTTAAGGTCCAATGTGTTATAGTTGAGTGTCCTTTCATCAGCAGTA
This sequence comes from Aquila spilogaster, assembly GCA_024606505.1. Classification (NCBI taxonomy): domain Eukaryota; kingdom Metazoa; phylum Chordata; class Aves; order Accipitriformes; family Accipitridae; genus Aquila; species Aquila spilogaster. The sequence goes on from JANHGO010006796.1 coordinate 11,344, forward strand.
ACTTAATAGTTGAGAAGGGATACATAAGAGAAACTATGAAGTTAGCTGGATATAGAAAACAGAGGAATCCTTAGCCCAGCAAACTCCAGTTACCTACAACTAGCCAAATATGTCATCTCCCCTTGTCACAGTATACTAAATCAGGGTCTACATATTGCTTTAGAGAGTAATAATAAACAACTATTTTCCATTGTTTTTCACAATCATCATGAGAAGACCTTCAAAAATATTGGTGAAACATTTCAAAATCAAATTCTTGACTCCCCCTTTCCTGAGCTTGTAGTGAGAAAAAACTACCACTCTTCAGATTCAAATAGCATAACTTTGAGAAAAGCCACACGTCATTCTAGCAGGCTTTGTTAGACCAGGGAACAAACTGGTAAGACAACTGGCAAAGGAGAAATTTAAACTGATTTAGAAATTACACCTATCATCTTGTGCCAAGCTTGCTTCAAGAAACAGTAGTAGTATTCCCTGAAAAAAGACTTAGCAGTCAAACTTGAATGAATGTTTCATTCAATGAATACAATTCTGATCTTAAGGCTGCTTCATATGTTCTACAGAATATCTTTGCAAAACAGGTTTTCAGAATTTAAATCTTCATAGAAGTTCCTGTAGCTATAAAGTGTCAGATAAAAACTAAGTAGGCAAAACTTTTGCCAACTGATTTATACTCAATGTAAAGAATGAATGAAAGTCATTATTGAAAAGTGCTTTCATTCATGTTCTTGAAGGTAATATTGAAATTCATGAGTATTTCCTGAATAAGTGTACAGAGGTATGTTAGAGGAGTTGTCACAATCCCTGATTTGAAGGGGATTTAAAGTCTGGGCCTTTAATTTAAGGTAAAAGTGCGACAGATATTACCTTAATATCTCAGGCAAGTTAGAACAGGACTTTTTTAGTGATCCTTTTATTTTCTCCCCTTAACCAATAATTCATCAGGGTTAACTACTTACACTCATTCTCCAGCTAGATGACTGTACACTACCTGTTTTTCAAGTTCAGGCTGGGCAATGAGCTCCGGTATGAAATCCAGACAGATATGCATCGATGGAATCCCCGCCACTGTCAGCGCCAGAAGTTCACATGGATAACCCTGTGTGATTAAGAAAACAGACGTGTCAATGCGTCAAATATGTTTTACAAATTCTGCTTCAATTAAGATTTTAAATCAGATCTGCGTTAATGCTTGTTTCAAAACTAATATACTTGTAAATCTCTTTTGTTCAGAATTATAAGCAACAGGCCTGTACTCCAAGGCAACAAGAGGCAGGCTGGGTGACAAACCCAGGGTCTGAATCAGTTCTTTATCCTCAATACTCAATGTATTATTTGAATAGAAACTCTCCCTCCACTCTCCAAACTAAACCAAGCTGCAGTGACCCTTTCCTTCTGTGTCTTTCCCCTGTGTTCCAAACTTCACCATAGGCCCCGACTTGCTTATTTCACAACTGCACCATTAAGACTTTTTCAGTCACTTAATCAGTTCCAGGTCAAGGCAAATTAACTCCTTTTAAAGAGACTGCCATCTGGCAATGAGCAATTTAACACACACTAAAACCGCACTTATATTAAAGAATTTGCTAATCTTTCCCCCTTCTTTTTTTGAAGGCGTACAGCTGCTTTGGCAGGGGCAACCTTTCTCCTTCCGCTCTAAAGAGAGAAACTGTGCCCTAACAAAAAGAAACATAAGATGTTTACATTTGAAGCCAAATTACAGCTTTGAATAATGGGCATACTAATTTAAAAACACGATGAGAAAAAAAGTAACCCACAAAAGATGCGGAACAAGTAATTATAAGATGATTAGGCCAGTTTTCCTTGGCCTAGAATGGACAAACTATTTTGGTATAAAAAGGGGCAGAGGCACAAACAAAGCATGTGTTTAATGATGAGGAACAGGCATAGTTTAGGTGCTCCCTTCTCGGCTACAAGACAGAGTCCAAGCACTGAAATATGGAGGAAATGTAGGTACTACAAATTTGGTGAGAAGGGAGGCAGAAAAGTGGGCCATTATAATTTCTGAGGAACACAACAACAGCATTCAACATCCTTTGACCACTTCGTTTGGCCCTTTCTTAACCAGAGAAACCATGAAAGAACTAAAATAGTGCAAAGCAGACCTGGAAATGAACTAGTTTGACTATGTTGGGATCAGCTATATACATCTGATGCAGCAGACAGCAGATCAGACACTGGACCTCTCGAAGATTACACAGCAAGCTATCTTCTTCTTCTAGTTCAGGACTCTTAGGGCCTGTGGTACTATGAACACTCTTTAGCAAACTGTGGGTATTACTGCTCTGGGCTTTCTCTTCTTCTGTAGGTAAGCAGATCTCTAGAAGAATCTGCACAGCAGCACTGTCCTGTGAAGAAAATAAGCAACAGAACATGCATAAAAAAACCTGATGAAATCAAATATGAAGTAAGGACAATTTAAGAAATGGAAGACTGTCAGGTGGCTAGAATTTCTAGGTAGAGATTATTTTTATAGAGAATAAAAACAACTCAGTTCAAGAATCACAAATCCTGTAGAGCATTAAGGAAAACCCAACGCTTTGTCTGAATCAAGACTCAAAGAAAAAAAGTTTAAATCCAACAGATAATCATAAATCATAGATCAAAAGAGTAAATTCAACGGAACCTCGTTTTGTTTCAAAATAAATATCCAATGGTCCCTTAAAGCATCCAGATCAGACACAATATGTACATGGCCAGGTAATTCACAGCATTCAGGTGAGACTACCCTACTCATTCAAAAATAAAACTTCCTATTAACTCAAAAATCATCTGCTAATAGGGACTATATATGTGACATTCTTCCATACAGAGGCAAGAAGAGACTGTGAAACGGGATTACTCAAGAATTCCCATAATGTCAAGCTAAGTAAGTGAACCACTCTTCAGCTTCTTCAAACTTTACAATGCTGGCTGCTTCTCTTAAATAACATAGTTCAAATGATCATGCATAGGTCTGTCACATTTATTCATGTTTTACTGCTCCAAATTCTAAGTACAGAAAGAGCCTCTGGATAACACAAGCAACAAAACAAAAAAGGTTAGTAAGCAGAACTTTACTGTTCTAACTAACAAAAAAGAATACCATCAAAGCAGTTAACCAACACAATGCTTCAGACTAGAAAACAGAAAACCAAAAATATTTAACAATCTGAATACAGAGGCAGTTTTCTTTTTCACAGTAACAGAAGTCAGTAAAAAAAAGAAGTGAAAAGGTCTCCTTTTCTAATTTCCTGTTTCTGTATTTCTGTTTTATGATTGTCTTTCCTCACATCATTTAATATCCATTTCTTCCCCCTTACCTGAGCAGCAAGCAATGCATTTTTTAATTCTTCCCTTGTAACTTCTGGGGCCTCTGGACCCATTGCATTGTTTTGGGATGGCCTAATGTCCTGTTCTGCTGTTTCTTTTAGGTGAGAATTGAGGTAAGCTTTTGAGGCAAGAAGATATCCGTTCAACATGTGCAAAGTTATATCCATCAGAGGAGGACTCCTGATATGGGAACACATGATAAAATAAAGGCATTTCAGTAGGCAGAACAATAAGACAGTAATAATATGAACAAACTAAAAGCACTCAAAGGCTTATTGGGTTGTAGTCTGGTTTATACTAAAGGTCATTTCCCTAACACAGCAAAACACTAAAGGTCACAATCCCTTCTACATGAGTGTATGCGTACATAACACAAAAACAAGGAACTGTTGAAGAGACTTATTTCTGATGAACGAAGGAAACCCAAAAAGTGTTGGCTGTATGTGAAGTAAGGGAAAATATTTATCTGAATGATGGGGAAAAATAAGGCAGACAAGCTCTGATCTGCTTCCACAACACCAAGATGGTAGTTTTCAAATCACATTGCATTATAAATCTCCCTAACAGTTTTAGAAATGTAGGATTTTCCATTTGCATCCAGAGCTGAAGGGACATACATTTAAATATTTCACCTACGGGTTGGGGATTAAAGATGTCATCAACAGAAACTTGAAGTCTAGCAGAGTTGTAGCAACTCAAATGAAAACTGGATTCATGGCTCAATTGCTAAAAGGCAAGGGGGGACAGATGCATACAAAAAAGAACACGAAGAACAAATCAAGTTGACTATTAGCCATTTATTATGAACAAAAGGATAATAAAAAAGGGGAAAAATAAACCACAACCGACAGAAAACATGAAAAAGAATACACAAGGAATAAAGCTAGGGGTTAAAGTACATTTAAAATTATTAACTGTATCTTTTTAGAATAACGGATGCAATTTTCTTCATTACTGTGAAAAAGCAAAGTTATAATTTACAAATTCTGACTTATTGTTTCCACCATTTCATAGTCTCCTTAAAAGCTGGTCCATTGCTATCGATTATGATCATTTTCACTACTTAAATTCTCAGCTTACTCTTCTGCATCAGAGCCATAAAGCAGCATTACACATCCTCCTCTGTCATCACTGACATCTAGAGGAACTAATTTCTAAGTACTACTAAAAGACTTTCTTGGGAAATTAAGCAAATCTACCTTTGTCATATCCATCAAGCACCCACTGGCAGAAGCTGTTACCCAAAAAGATGGAATACCTACCGGCCCACAAGGGATGGCAAAAGACAGTGTGCAGCAGAAGGATGTTACAGCTACAACCTCAACCACCACCACCACCATGTGGCAGCAGCCATTTTAAGCATGCTGCAAGGTCTATTTAGAACAAATTCACACTCACAAATCTAAAATGGATGACCTATGTATAAATCCCAAAGTTCCCAAAATAGAACCGAGTGTAAGGTTGTCCAACAAGACACTCAGCTGGACAGGATGGCATGCTGAATCAGCATGCACAGCTCGCTCAGTCCTCAGACCAACAAGCTTAATACAAAAAAGATGGAACTTACAAGCTCATATGATTAGTTTGAAAATATGTTTTGAAGTACTGAAAGCTTTTAGAAGTTTTCTGTGAGACACCTTTATGTTTAGCATTCACTATCAATGTAAGTACCACAGAACATAAAAAGCTAAAGGAGGGAGATGCTTACCTATGAACTCTCTGATCGCATCTTAGAACAATCAAAGGATCAATCATCAGATCATTCTGAGTGTATTTCTGCTGTCGGACTATTTTTACTGAAGGCTGCAGAGCGTTAACAGTCATCACCCACAACCTAAAATGAGATGATTTTTATGATTTTTTAATAGATAATCCGAATGAGAAAAGGGAGCACATAAGCACCTGGACACTCACTTATCTCAGTGAGCTGTATTTTTCTGGGCCTACCAAGGAGCAAAAACCCCATTCTTCATTTGCAGCCCTTGAAGTTAACTTACATTCACTGGAATTACAGCAACCAAACTTTTCACTGCAATTGAGCATGCACTTCCTCAGAAAAGGCATGTTCTTACCAGAGCGAGTTCATGTTTCATCAGTAATTCATCATAAACAATGTATGCTATAAAACTGTACTTCTATATTTTAAGCAAACTGATGACTTCCTTTCCCCTGAGAACAAGAAGTACCGTCCTTTTAAATGCAAAGGTTACAAATTTCAACAAAGCAAAAAGAAATGCAACTCCAACACATTCTGTTCAGTCACAACCTCCAATTTCCCAGACAACGGCATTGTGTCATTATTTTTGAAACAGAAAGTGGCGTTCCATCTATCTGCAACAACAAACTAAACAGTATTTCGAGCCTACCTTCTTGGCATCACAGTGTTAAGAACCATCCAAAGTTTATTGACAGTCTGAAGAATCCTCCGAGGGACACCAGCATTCAGCAAGCGATTCATATTTGATGTCAATACCTCTGCATATGGGATCAATTCACCAGCTGAGAGAAGTGTCAAATGTTCTAAGATCTGCATCAGCTGGGTATGATTTCCAGGCAGCATAGAAAATGCTAAAAAACAAAGACAATGGGATCTTGGTAAAACTAGACTTCTAACATTTTTTTCTAACTTGGCAGCAGAACATTTTCATTATACAAATGTAGTATGATCAAATGAACTAAATGGCTACACACTTCCAAATCCACTATATTCCAACCAATTTGGAAAGAACACTGCTTACTTCAAATGAAGTTATTTACCTTCCTGGAGCTGTTTGGGAGAGTGATTCTTCGCAATGTTTGTAAGAAGCATCCTCCTCAATAAGACATCGGTGCCTGTAATCTGCTCCTCACAGATCCAGTCTTCCACAATGCAGAGGTGTGGATAGTTAGTTGCAAGAAGGCGTAACAGTGCAGAATGCAAGCCTTTACGGGTATTAAGAAAGTATATATCTTAGATTTGAGTAGCTACATCTTTCACCTGAACATATTTGCATCTATCATTTCAACAACAGACCTTAACTGAATCACTGTCAAGAAGGACAGTGAGCTTGCATGTTTATAGCCTGATATTCTAATTCCAACAGAAAGGAAAAGTTACCTTTTGGAAAGGTGGGAGGAGCAGCAACTCTTAAACTCAGTCTGGAATAATAAAAAATTCTCAGGCAATTCCTACTCTAAAACCTACCCTACACAGGTAAGACCTACTCTAAAAAGAACTGCCTTCCTCAAACTTTCACTATTACTCTTCAAACATATCTGTAATCTCGTTAGTTAACTACTGACAGATTTTAAAAGAAAGAGAAAGGAAGGCACACTATGAAACAGACAATAGCCACAGAGCTGGAAACACGCTTAGCCTTCCTTCTTCACACACATTAGACATCCACACACAGATATACCTCCCAGTTCCTGCTGCAGTCCCTGTGCCTGCCGGATGAGGTACTTGATTGGAATCTGATCCATTAATGCTGAAGAGTAAGACTTGGGTTTTTTCTGCATGGCAGCTATAAAGGAACAGGACAAGATAACACATACAACAGTTACAGTTGGAAAAAATTATTTCCCCAACTAAATCAATACAGAAAATGTAAAACACTTGTCTCTGTATTATCCAGGTAAACTAAAGAAAATCCTGAATAACACACCTCATTCCTGTTAAAGTATTAAATTAAGCTCTTCAGGAAACCATTTCTGTGAACATTTCCATTCCAAGATTTCCCTGGCATTCAGATTTGTTCACAAAATCCCCATACTATCTTTGACCAAGTCCAGCTGATTTTGAGACGATAGCTCAAATCTGCACTTTCTTTATTCAAGGTTTTTTATTCTTAACAAAAACAGTTATCAGTTGGTACATGGAATTCAAACTGTTGGCACACACAACACCCTGTAGTGAGGTAGAAGCTACAAACGCAGGAAGAACTGTAATTGATTTTATAGTATTTCAGTCTTTCTTGAATAGCATGAAGAAAATAGCAACAATGAATGCTGGAAGTTTTGCCCCCTAAAAACGGTAGTTGTAAATACTATGTTTTCACTGAAATCAAACTCTGTCAACAAACTACACAACATTCTTTTCGAACCAATTTAAAGTCTCAATTTCAAAGGTAAAAAGGGATCATTCAGCATTGCCAACCCAAAGAAATGTGTGCAGAAGTTTGATAACACATGAATAAACGGAGATCTGAAGTAATTAAGAAGTCTGTTAAATGTTGCTGTATTTATTAGAATAATAAACATTTATATGTCTTTTTATAATTTGTTGGTCACAAACATGTCTGGTAACTTTTTGGCCAGCTTGGACCTTTTTTAATCTGGAAAACAAGTTACTCAACTACAGAGTTTTAGCAGAAACTTTATCTCCTGAATTTCTACAGCAATGCTGTATTTATTACAAGAATCTAAACTTTTTATCCTGTGCTTCAATCTGACAGCAACATGAATTTTGGTTACTGTAAGAATTCCTCTCTTTGCATCTAATTTTCAGTTAATCTGTTTTCCACTGGTGCACTCACGTATACCTAGTATCTTTGTGTTTGCCAGAAGCGCTTCTTCGTACGACAGGACATAGTAGAGGACAAGCAATTGTGTTGTGATGCTGTATCGTTGAGTAAGACGAGTATTTTCTCCCTGTACATAAAACCACATACAAAGGTCATGTTGCATTCCTGATTCTTGAGAACAAAAATTTGGATTTACCTGCAAATATGAAGAAAGATAAGGCAATAAGCCTTCTACAAAAATATCAAGCCATATGAGGTTCAAGCTGAAAGTTGCAGGGAACTTTTTTTTTTCCTAATTTTTTTTTAAATGAGCTTCAAACATAAAAAGTATTTTTGATATCTTGGGACACTAATAAGGAGTAATCCCAGGATTCCAACGCAGGTCAATGCTTGCCACTCATTCTACACGTGTCCCAAGTGACCATTCTCATAATTCTACCAAAATGAAAACGCTTCTTTCAAAAACAGCTGCAGTGCTTCAGTTAAATAGTATTTTTAGCTAACAAGATCAAGTTGATACAAAAATTATACAAATCCTACATAAAGACCCCCACTTCTCAATCCCTGAAGTGCTTTTCTTTGCATTTTTAACAGCATGAGTTGGTGAGTTCCCAAGGAAAAGGGAAAAATAGGGACAAATAGCAATCATCCTAAAAAGTTGAGTAGAACTAACAAGATTCACTTCAAAACACTTGACCATCACTGTAGTAGGAGGCAGTTTACTATACAGGCATTAAAGACAAAAAGTGAGGCAACTTACAGGATCTGCATCAAGCATATATACAAAATACTGAACTGCATGTTCATATTAAAGTACACGAAAGAGGCAAACAAACCATTTACCCCAGAGAGTCCTTGAAAAACATTCAGTATCTCCTGTTCTGTGACAGGCTGATTTGTGGCCTCTGGGTTGGATTTAGATGCAGGAGTAAGAATAGAGTTAATGTAGACATCAATAAGAGGAAGCAACTGAGGATGGAGTGGAGTGGTGGTTTCACAGAGCTGCCGATAGATCCAGTCCTAGAAAAAACCATGCCATTACATGTTCAGTTTCAAAGCTGGAGGGCGTTTTTTTTTTTGTCTGCAAGTACATCCCCTTTCAACTAGTTACAAAAAAATGTAACTGGCTTTAACTTTGGAAAGTGTAATACCAGTTCTGAGTTGGGTCTGGTCATCAACTGTGTATCCTGGACCCTGCTCTGTGCAGACCCACCCATGAAACTACTCCTGGCTGGAAATACCATTCTGACTACAATTTTATTAAGCGCAGACAGGGGGGAGAGAGATAACTTTATTATTTTTAACTTCACTAAGTTGTGGTCTCTGGATTACAGAGCTAAAACTGGGTATCCTAACTTAATACACAGTTCCTTCTTAAATCACATGGTAATAGGCTGTAAGATTCATCAAGAATTCTGTTCCTATAATTCAACCAAAAAACCAGCCTGCAAAACCTAGTCAGCATTCAAAATTATGAACAGAAATAAAATGAAGGCCATACCTTAATGGATACTTTGTGCTTGGTGAACGATCGACTTTTTAAAAGCTGGTAAATGCAGTGAATAGGTAAAAACCCAGTAATGTTGGCACTGAGATTGCCTGTAACAGGCACGCGAACTGCATGGGCTGTAACAACCTAAAGGAAAGTTATAATTAACAAGAAAAATACCGCAAATATTCAACTTACCACAATGTATAAGCACAAGGTGTCAAAGTC
>JANHGO010006797.1:0-20895 GCA_024606505.1 Aquila spilogaster
TAGCATTCCTCACACAGACCTTCTGGAGCTGAATAATCCTCAAATGCCTCTGCAAAGATCACCAGCAGGTGAGCCCCACAGGGCTAGCATTGTCACTCCTCCAGCTATGGGCACATCCTGTTTTCTTCTGATCACAGGCAAATGCTGAGGACCGAGTACCCTACCCCCGCGAATGCATGCACATACACACACGCCATGCAACACGCTGTTCTCTCAGCATCGCCCAAGTCTCATTTGCAAGAGGCGTGAATGGTCCCTGGATTTAAGGGGACGCGGGGGGGGGGGGGGGAGGCGTGAGGAGGAGGAATAAACAAACAAACGATGAAACAACAGATGGGTCTTTGCTCTCTGCCACCACAGCCTTGGTCTTCTTAAATACTTGCTGCAGCTTGACCCACCTGCTTAAACACCTCCGCCCCTCCTCACATATGCACGGCAGCAACCTCTCTGCATTTATAAGGGGCTAACCCTGCATTCTGCCCTGCGAGGAAATCTCTCCAGATGCTCTGAAGGTTGCGAAGTCCCCCTATAAACCGACACCTCCCTCCCGCACTACCCTCCAGCAAGTAAGAAAGCGACGATCTGTTCAGAACAGCATCATCCGAAGAAAAAGAGAAAAAAGAAAAAAAAAAAAAAAAAGCGATAGCTGCTTTGGGAGGGTCTGTTTAAAACCGAGTCGCGGGGAAGAGTTTACCCCTGCGGTCCCGGCAGCCTTTTGCGAACTGGCTCCGCCAAAGTTTTCCCGTCCCCCCCCTCGGGGGGCCGCGCTGCAAGGCGGCCCGGGCGCTCCGCTGCGGGTCCGGGGTTGGGGGGCGAGGGGGTCCTTTGCACCGGGAGAGCACCGGGCTTCAGCGCAACTTTTTAGTGCCACCAAGTGGCATAGATCCCTCTAGGAAACCAAGCAGCCTGCCAGCCCTGGGCTCTGCCTGCTGCTCCCTGGCAAGGGGAGAGAGGGGGATGCGAGAGCAGCGACACCCCCCCCCCCCCACACACACACACACACGGAGGCAGCGATATCAAGCAGAAAGGAGGGACTGTTTGCCACTGGAAGGACAGGTTGCCCTCTCCAGCCCTCGCCCCTTCCCTTTGGCTGCAGGGAGACAGCACCGGGCACGGCGAGACGGAGGAGCGATGCCCCTGCCAAGGGCTGCCCCCAGGGGCTGCCCCCGCCTGCGCCGGCCCCCCGCTCCTCCCCACGGCAAGGTGCAACCTGCAGCCACCCCCCCCTTCCTTGCTGAGCTCCCTCCCCTCTGCCCCCCCGCCCCGGGGCTCCCCGGACCCACAGGGGCTGCAGTTCCCTGCCAGCCCCCCGGCTCCGCAGCCAGCATCCCTGGACCGTTTCTGCAGACCCACGGGCAGGCTTCTTATCCGCTTACCTTCTGCCCACAAGCTCGGTACCCTCCGGCCCTTCTGCTTCCCAACCCTCCCACAAAGCCCACAGCACCTCTCTCCCCTGCTAACTACCTGCTCCCCGCACATCTACCTTTCCTCGGTTAACCCTTCCCTCCCGAAGCCAGCAGAGGCTTTACCTGCTCCTCTGGCATCCCCGCATCTTCCCAAAGCTTCCCCCCTCCCTCTCTCCTCCTCCGCTCTCATTCACACTCCGCCGTCCCGCTTCTCTCCCGCCGGCTGCACCGCACCGCTCCTCCGCCCGGGGTGGGCAGAGACCCCCCCCCGGCAAAGGACCGGGTATGAGCGTGGGCTGGGGGGGGGGGATTGTGTAGGTGTGGGTGTGGGTACGCGTGTGCGGGTGGAAGGGGTCCTGGGTAGCCTGAGCCCTGACAAACTCAACACCTCCCCGCACGCCTGCTGCAGCGGCGACAACAACAAACAACAAGGGACCATCGCAACACAACGCCAGGCAGAGATCATCTCTTTATTCAAGGCTATTCTTAGTAAATAAATAAATAAAGTAAAAGAAAATAAATAAATAATAAAGCAAAATGCCATTTAAGTAAGAGCTGATCTGGCATTTAAAAAGCTGCCGGGTCCGACTATTTACCAGGCTGTATTTGCAGGGGAGGATTAGCTCATGCATCCATTTTAGAGAATTAACAGCCCTTCTCTGCCACTGCTCCACAGCTTGGCACTCCCTGCTGGTTCCCCCCTCTTTGGGTTGCTGCTTAAAATATTGGTTTGTTTTTTGGGTTTTTTTTGAACAGCTACTGAATGACCCAAATCCTGGCCACTACTTGATGTGGCTGCCCCAGGGTGACTGCATTGCTACATCCGACCTGCGTCGTGTCCTCCTCTGCACCCCTGCCCATCTGCGGTAACTTCGTCAGAGTTGCTGGGGAACAGAGGAAGAGAGACAGTCTTGCTACGGCTCCATCCACACTCCTAATCCCCTGTGATCCCTTTACTGCTGTCTCTCTTCCACCAGATTACCAGCTTGACTGCTCCTTTCATCCCAAAGGGTGAAGGATAGGGATCCCATATGCCCTTACCAGGTGTGGAACCTGGCCTCTTTCTCCTTCACATCCTCCTTCAGTCCCAGCCTGGGACTGGCTGGGAGCCCATCAGCTGGCACCTGCTTCGCATCCTTCCCTGGCTCTCCTGGCTCCTCTAGTCGCTGAAGTCCTGGCAGAGGCCAGTCCTTAAAGCAGAGGGCACTGCGAGTGTGTGTGCCTGTGGCTCTAACTGTTCATTCCTCTACTCGGCTCTGAAAGCCTCTGCGTTGGTGCTTGAAGGGATGGAGGAAGGTTATGTGAGAGGGCAGAGACTGCTTGTTACCAGCGGCTTCCCCATTCCTGTCACTGCCCTGGTAGGGCGATGGGTAAGGAGCATCCTTCCTTTTCCTCCCCACACCCACGCTCACCTCAGACATTGTCTTTCCCATTAACCACGGGCTGTGAAATTATTAGAAGGTCAGGAGGCTGGAGACAGAGAAAAAGAGGGGACAGATGTTTGTAGAGAAAGCACATACTGGAAGAAGGAGGGGAGGGATGTGTCCGTAGAAAGGAAAGGTGAGGCTGAAGGCAAAGTGGTATTATCGTGCAGAGGGGCCCTGGAAAGAAACAACATCGGAGGGATCTGGGGAGACGAGAGGTGCTACTGCTTTGCTGGGCTGTCACAGCAGTTCTCTGCCTTCCCCAGGGACTATGTGTGTGCTGAGGGAGTCAGAAAGCCGCCACCTCTCGTTGGCAACAGAGACACCCAGCTGGCTGGCAGGATGGTGGGTGACCCACAGCAGACGAGGGAGATGATCCCCACACAAGCAGGACACACAGAGTTGTGCGGATGCAGCCACGGTGGATGCAAAGCAGCTCCTACACACACATCCCCAAGGACTTCCCATGAATCAGAGCCCAGAGTCAGAGTTCACTGTGCCAGATGTTTGGAGCAGCTGGATCAAAGATTAAAGGAGGCAAACAGAATGGATGGGGGTGGCCGTGGCACTTACATTCCTAATGCCTCTCATTGACCTTTTAAACAGGGTCCCAATAAATACACATATATATAAAGGGCTCTTTTCCTTTGCTCTCTTCCTCCCCCTTCTCCCCTCCTCCCTTCCAATCATTCACAACCATTTTTACAGAATCCATAAAATTAGTCACTGTCTTTGCTGACAGTAGATTATTTTTCCCCTACCAGGAAATTTCCCCTCTTACTCTGACATTATTTTTAAAGTAAATAAAATGAAAGCTTCTTGTATCTGTTTGCAACAGCATCAGTAAAAAATAAATAAACCAGTACCTGAATAAGGAGACATAATGACTACATTTTATAAGCCCACTATTGGTAACACTCATTACTTCCAATAGATACTAACACATTGGGCAAGGCTGAACAGGTTCTGAATCTCTGCACTCTGAGGAGCTCATGCATATGGAAAATCGCAGGGTTAAGAAAAGTATGAATAAGTCTCCAGGTATAATCAATACCTCCAAAGAGCATGCTAACCACTCTACCACTTTAAGACTGAAAATAACAAGGCTAAGGGAATACTAATTTGGACTCTCCACAGTTCCAGAATGGATAAACCCTGTAGGACACAGGCAGCACAATAAAAGACAGTGTGGACAAGAAGGTGATATTGTATTGGCCAAAAAAAAAAAAAAAAAAAAAAAAAAGGATATGATGCATTTGTATTCATATATATATACATATGCAACAATATTTACTCCCTACTAGACAAGATGGAGGAGATGGAGCAAGGCGGGAACAATCTAGCATGCTTATAGTCATGACATAATGAAAATCAAGACAATTATTCTTTCTTCCCAAGCAAGTATCCTAAAGGCAAGTGTATTATGCAGAAGGAAACCAAAAAGGTGCAAAGTATGCTATACAACACATTTAAAAAGAAAATAGTAGCCTGCCAGGGTATAACAAAGGTGCTGCTCTCAGAATCCTTAGTTGGTGCTGTCCTTCCAACCTTGAGGAATGCAAGGGCCTGACTTTATATGTCTATTTCGTAGAGTTTTATATATAAACTTCATGTTCTTTTCAGAGTCAATACAGGGAAATTGTCTTCTCTAGGATGCAATTCTTTTGATCTATCTTAAACATTTTGTTTGGGATGGCAAATAAAGAGGCATTAAGGTGTGCCTGCTTCTCTTCATAGATTCCAAAGTGTACCTATTCCTTATAGGGATATCTATATTTTACTAGTGTGCTTTTAAGGAATCTATGACTCATTTTTGACTCTTGGTTGTGCATAGGTGTAAAGGAGGCACTGAAATGCCCAACACTTCCAAGACTGTTCTAGTTCTGTGCAAGGAAGCGACCCAGCTCTTAGTAGCTGGGAAAACTCAGAAATCCCAAACTGAACCTAGTTGTGAAATTTTTTCAACGTTATCCCTGGGTAAGGATTCTTACCTTAGATTTAGATTTAGATTCTACAACTGGAGGGATCTATAAGCTCTTGTTTGGTCTGGCCCTTATGCTCATCAGTGGAATACAGGACACGAGAGAGGAAGACAGAATACAGAGCTCTGAGGAGGACACTGGTAAGAAGAGTATGAAAGGGGAACACAAACTCATACATATCTATGGAGATTTATGTGAGTAATGGGGTGCATCAGATGTGGCTAAAAGACTGTAGAATATAGATGCCCTCAGATTTACCCACAATAAAATGATTTTAGGAGAATGAAACCAGATTGCGGGGCATCTGAATAAAAAACTAACACAAAATGTTTGAATTTACTCTAGGGAATTGTTCTATGCATCCTCCCTGTAATTTGTTCTTTGCTCTTTCCAGAGAGTGAATTTCATGTCTAAAGTGGCTATACTTTCCGAAATGGGTAAGTAGAACTTTTGCAGCATTACAACTCTGATTCATATTAGTAGGAGTATTCAGGGTCAGTAACTCCAACTGAGGAAATTTGACTTACATTTTACCTTTATGAATAAAGGTATTATTCCTATTATTCAAGGTCACAATGATGTTATTTCAATTGTTATAAGCATTTTCAATTTTGTAAAATTGATATAAAACACTGACATTTATGTGATTTCTTCTTGTTTCCTCTGTTACTTCCAATATCTTTCAGTTAAGTATGTATGCATTTTATGTCCAGCTACCTTCTCCTACACAATTCCCATAACTGTTTTCCACCAAAGAATTGCAGCGCGCTCAAGATACTCAAAACTGATGTGTGAGGATCTTAGTTAAATGCAATCAGCATGCAGACGGTGAAAGGAGAGCTTGGGGTATAGACAGACCTCCTTATTGAAATTTGTAGAAATGCACATGACTCTACATTAAAAAAAAATGTAAAAATTCAAGAACACTAAGCTTCTCAGGAAACTCCATAACTTGCTAAGGCTGTTTATTCTGTGCTGGGGGAAGTGGTTTAGCTCTCTCATATCATTCAAAATCTGATGCTGGTGCTCCTGTTTCTACTCAGTGAGTTCCAATCTGAGTGGGGGAGTGCTTCTAGTGAAGGCTGAAAGAATGAAACCTCCAATTATGCTGCTTTGTGATACATTGTCTTCTCTCTGCAGTGAAAGTAGAGTATTAACTGGGTGAAACTCAACTGGTAGGTTCCTTTTGGGATCTGAACTCACCCCTGCTTACTTCTGCACCCCAGACTGGCATCTTCTGCTGAACAGCAGGGAGGCAATGGGGACGGGATTGTTTGTGTTGTGAAGTCCCCAGACCTACCCAAAGTGAGATCAGATCTGTGCCACTGTGATCGATGCATGTGAATACAAGGCAGAGAAGTTCCTGGTTCTGAAATGGATTCTTCTGTGGGAACTTTACTCATTCCAGGATCCAGACCTTGCTCTAATGAGAAATATTAATATCAGAAGTATAAAACACTCTTACAAATCCTTTTCATTCCCATTGTGGAGAACTGCCCTTTGGTGGGACAGCCACCCTCAGGACTACCCTGCATGGAAACAAACAGAACAGAGTATATAGACATAATGAATTTCACCTGAACAAAACTCTGTCCTCCAAATGAAGTGGCAAAACATCACTGCAATGCTACACACTAGTCGCTCTGCTGGTGTATTTCAGCTGAAACACTGTTATTTCTAGCTATCCTCGGCCAGCTGATTCCTCCTGCTGACACTGTGATCTGATTCCTGTTCCCTCCATGAATAAAGGAGCTTGGCAAAAGACTCGGAAATACATAGCACAGAACAACCTTGCTCCAGCAGCAACAGAGACTCGGATCAGCACGTGGCTGGTTGGCAGTCAACCTACCACAGAAGGTGACTTGGAGCCAGCTCTGTCTCCTCGCTTGTAGCTCCTTCTGTGCAAAATGTCAGCTGGGAAGGAGAACCTGTAAAAGTGGCAGGGGTCATAGACACAGAGTAATTTCAGTCCCTCCCCTTCCTGTAGGGCATTGAAAAGAGAGAAAAAGAGAACTAAGGCCAGCAGTAACAAAAAGGTGCTATGTTTGGTATATAGCTTTAAATTATAAATCCCCAGTATTGCTTTCCTAGCTAAACAATTACTGTAGTTACCATAGGAACACTGAATGGACAAAAAAGTCTTTGTATTTTGAAGATGACTACTTTTTAGACACCCAACAATGAGAACGGAGATTGTTCACAAATTTACAGTTTCTGTCAAATTAAGTTTTTGCATGTCCTGTTGAAGAAGCAGGTGCACCTCAATTTTTTGTTGGCATAACTTCAAGCAGTGAGCAAGCTCTTCAGTTTGTGAAATGGGCTGTTTTCATTCCAGATCTGGAAGAGGTTGATGAGGAAAATGAGTAGAAAAATTACTTTGAATTATAGTCAGATACCAAATGTAATTCTGTTCACTTACATATTGCTCTCTTTTTCCTTTAGCTAAGTCTATCTACACAAACACCCCAAAAGCTGCTCTGTCAAACTGCATGTTTCTCACTACAGCCAACCTTTCCTTATATAAAAAGATAGATTTTTTTTTCTTTGATTACCAATGCCCACTAAAAGAAAATCAAGGAATTATAGAATCATTTAGGTTAGAAAAGACCTTTAAGATCATCTAGTCTAGGATGTCTAGGATTGCCTTATTAAGAAAAAAAAACAGTTGAACAGTCACATTTCATTTATACTTTGGGCTTCCCCAATATCTCTTCTGACTTCTTCACTGAAGGTCAGAAGAATTGTGCCATGGTGGTGTGATGGCTGAATAATCTCACTGCTGATGGTTCAAAATTATTTCCAGTATTGCTAGCATGAAAGGCTTAGGTATTGTGAGTGGGTACACAATGGGATTCTCCTCATCAGACATCGACTACTGTACTGTGTTACCCACCTCTGGTCATCGACTTCCTTCATAACCAATGAAGGGCAACTGGTACTTGAGTGATGCAATTAGTGTCATCCCTTAAGAAGACTTCAAGTGAATTTACCCTAAGACTGACCAACTTATGGAAGCAAGATTGACTAGTTGAGGTGCAGATATCTACCTTATGAACCCTTACCGTTAGGTCAGGTGAACACATGACATGGCTTTCATTAAACAGGAAAGACAGCATTTAAAAAAATGTCTGGTTAAGTAATTGTCCAGACCCAGCTGTAAACTTCTTTTTGGGGAGTGAGGGGAACAACTATGTTTTTTCCCCAGTATGGGCCACTAGCTGAATATGAAGTTTAAATATTCACTTCTCCACTTTTTCTGTGTTTAAACATTAGGCTGTGCATTAAATCATCTCAGAGACATGGTGTGCTCAAGAACACTCTGCACTATTCATTTGTCAAACCTATCTTATTGTACATATTTCTAATGCAGCTACTCCCACAGCATTGAGCTGAGAGAAACGCTTATCACAGTGTGGCCCCACTGAGATTCCCAATATGAATTCTGACCTTAAGAAGCCATGTGAAAAATCCCACTGTGGCCCCAAGAAATTCTGAGACATAATTTCAGATTTAAATAGGATGAAAAAAAGAAATACATTTAAAAAAAATTGGTTAGAATTCTGTCTCTGAAGAAGGCCTGATGGATGAGTACTTGGACCATTTCTGAGGGCAGTAGAAGTTACAAAGGATAAAGAATGAGTAACAGAATACTGAAATCCTTCTTCCTCAACCTGTGTTTTGGTAGAAAAAAATCAGTCTCTTCTTTTCCAGCTAAGAATACCAGTTCAGAGCTACCACCCTGATATTAGAAGAACTGCAGTAACTTCTCCAAGTTTCTAGTAGATCTCTAGAAAAGGCCAAATGTTTGTTTCAGACCAATGCAGATGTGCTGAGGAGGGCAACTGGGAAAGAAAAGACTGAACATGTCAAGTCAACAAAGATGCTCATCATTTACATTTACAATTCTCTATCACTTGAAAACAGAGATCATCACTAATCTGGAATGATAAATTTTTTGCACTCAGTGGCTAAAGTTTACCAAAATGACTGGACCCTGGTGTGAGGCCATGTGTATATAGTTGCACGAAGTAAATAGCCTTTCTGAAGAAGAATTTTGCACTCCCTGCTTCCCACACATTTCTTAAAGTTGGTGGTTTCTTGTTAAAAAAAAAAAAAAAAAAAATCGAAAAGAAGTAGTCAAAATCTGCCACTCCCTACTTACCTGATGTGAAGCTGAAGTGAGAGGAACACAGGTCAGGTTAAAAGCATACAATACCTAAAGCCTGCACTAAGACAGAAAAACACTTATTCCCATATAGGTGGATGGCTTCTTGATTGGTCCTGAGCCAGTACCCACTGAATAAAGAATACTAATTAAAACAACATGAGATAAAGGGCCAGATCTGAGACAAACAGCTTAATCTCTCCAGTGGCTGGAGGACGTCACATAGGAGAAGACCGGTGGTTATTTGCAATGCCCAAACTGCAGTAACATCTATGCATATATTGCTACAAGAAAGGCAAAGCGTATTGGTTTAAGCAGGGATAAAACCTTTTGCTGCACAGAAAAAAGAAACAACCCACAACTTTCACACACCAAGTCAAAGTTCATGTATAAACTACCCTCAAAACATTGCTTTGTCCATTGGTCTATTAACCACAATGGAGGGAGAGAAAAAAACCTCTCATAATATGGTCAATTAGTTTGTTAGCACCATGTTTGAGCAGACAACTCTCTTCTGATGTGATGCCAGTATTTCCCCAGTAAAGAGCTTCAGTTTGTTAGGCTTTTTAGAAATACCAGTACTACTTCTGATTTCTTGGGACTGTTATTTTGTTTACAAATAAAGCAACATGATTTTGCTTACATGGATGTCCTGGTTTCAGCTGGAATAAAGTTTATTTTCTTTTGAGGAGCTGGTACAGTGCTGTGTTTTGGATTTAGGATGAGAAGAATGTTGATAACACACTGATGGTTTAGTTGTCGCTAAGCAGTGTTCAGACTAAGTCAAGGACTTTTCAGCTTTTCGTGCTGCCCTGCCAGCAGGGGCTGGGAGTGCACAAGAAACTGGGAGGGGACACAGCCAGGACAGCTGACCCAAACGAGCCAAAGGGGTATTCCATACCATACTACGTCATGCCCAGTATATAAACTGGGGAAGTCAGCCAGGGGACACTGTGGCTTGGGGATTGGCTGGGCATTGGTCAGCGGGTGGTGAGCAATTGTATTGTGCATCACTTCTTTTGTATATTTTAGTAGTAGTAGTAGTAGTAGTAGTATTTTCCCTTCCTTTTCTGTCCTATTAAACTCTCTTTATCTCAACCCACAAGTTATACTATTGCCCCCCCGATTTTCTCCCTCATCACATTGCGGGGGGGGTGGGAGGGTGGAGTGAGCGAACGGCTGCGTGGTGCTTAGTTGCCGGCTGGGGTTAAACCACGACAATGGAGTTTAACGTCTTTGAAACCAAGGATGCAAAAGTTTTGCTCATAAAATGAGGGAACCAATTGCACAAGACATACCAGCCCAGATTTTTTTTCAGTTTTGGACACAAAGCATTTGCAACCTGTCTTTGAGATTGACACTACTGACATTACTCTTTCAGCAGCAAGAGGACATCTATGAATTCTCCAGAAATACCCCTAATACTTTCAGTCAAGAAATTAATCTGAAGAACAGGAGTTAAGTGTGGCAGAAGACTATGAAACAACTGCAGAGAGTACAGTCAATTTAGTAATGATTTGCTGATTTAAAGAATATTTAGAGAATGTACATTGCCATATTTTCTTTGTAATTTTATTCAAGAAATTCTTTCCAAAGATAACAAGTTTGTTGCTTGTGTTGGCTGAAAAAAAATTACTTCTGTAGCCAGAAGCAAATTATTCAAAGATTTTTTTCTGGAGCAGATAAGAGAGTTTTAAAATGCCAATAGGAAAATCACAAAAATCACCTTAGCCATCAAAATATTCAGGGCTTTGTCCTTACAATTCAGCATAGTACCTAAGCATGCTATCAGATCAATTGATGTGATAGGCAGTATTCCTCTTACCTCACTTTGGGTTTCTGTGATATAGGTTCATTATTTTTTTCTACAGCTCTGTTCATACCAAGATGCAATATCAAATTGTAATTTAACAAACCATGTTGTCTTTTCAAAAATCATGCCCACTAAGACACAGAACCTTGCTCTGTTGCAGTCCTGTAAACTGCAGTCCTCCAGGGTTTTAATATCACAACTGTCCATGTAAATTAAGTTTTATGTGTTTGCTACCATTCAAAAGCGCTGCAGATTATCATCGTGCTGTGTGACCTTCTCCTGAACCTGTTAAAATAATCAGGATTTTGATTCAAGTAGAAAAACAAGATGAGAAGTAGGTAGCTCCACATATTTTAGAGCTTTCTTTTTCCTCAATTTCATGTCAGTTCTCTGATTTTCTTAGGGGAGAAGTTGAGCAGTCAATCTTCCAATTTGGTTTTTGAGGGGGGGGAGTGTGCTGAAATCAGTTTACAAAAAAGGATGGAATGCAAAACATTCAAATGGACCCTCAGAGAAATTCCCCCCCCAACACACACACACACACGTCAGATGTGGCAAGTGCAGATAACTATCCTCATGGACATCAAGAGGAAGAAGCAGTTAGCACATCTTCAATTTGTGGAACTGGGAATTTCACCTCACTTTACCAGCCAATGGTATAGCACAGAGATTGCTCCAACCTTCATCTAAGCCTAGAGATCAGCTAGACAAGAGAGCAGGGAACTTTGGAATTGGACTCATAATCAGGATGAAAATATCCATAAATTAAATCAGAAAACTTCGTCTTCCCAAACTAAGACTATAAAAATGCCTGTATATTGAAATTCCATCAGTTTGTCCGCAATGCTTAGGATTACTCAGAAAAAATGGATTTTATTAATTTTACTTAAATTTTTGCTGTAATTGCAGTAGAATACACAGCAAGAGTCATCACTGACTGGCCCTTCAGTGGACATGATGTGACAGAAGTCAAGAATTTCTGACAACAAAAAGGTTTTAATAGACTTCCCCCCAAAATACTACATTTTGAAATAAACACCTCTATAGATAGCAACAGTAAACAAAAATGAAATACAAGTTAATAAATGAAATACATAATTTCAAGAATTCAGAAAGTCTTTGCGTGTTTTCAAAACTTGCAGACATTTGATATATTGGAAATAAAAGAATGACCTAAAAATACCTAGCAGAATAGTAAAAGACTGTTTATACTTCTTGTATTACCCTTTACTGCCTCCTGCAAAGGACAGTAGTGCAAAGCAAATATCTCGATGAATTTTTGGCATTCACATACTCCAGAGATAGGAGATACACTTGGATGATATTCTGCTCTGATGAGCTTTTGATGTCTGCATGAGAAAACAAGGTTGGAACTAGCATTTCTACACCTTCATACAGATACAGATTCAGATAGACTATCAGGAAAGACCATCTAAAAGGTCTTCTAATATTTAGAAACCTAGGAACTGACAATTCTTGCTCCCTCTTTCCTTCACTTACCGCAGAAAAAGCAAACAAATAGAATAAAATTACTTTTGCCCAGAATGAGTACTGAGATGCAAACCTCAACACATTTTTTTCCCCACCTGTACGTAATCAACAAGTCGTTTCTTCTGCGGTAAAAGCTGTTTGATACATTGCCTCAAAAGCACTGCAAGAAAGGCTGATAACACACTTCACCATTTTAGAGGCAGCAAGGACCGCGCACACTCAGTGCAGTTATCACCTAGGAAACAAACGATTGCATCTTATTTTTGGCATAAGGCTGTAGGTGTACGAAAGATCTGAAATACGCTCCCACACAGTGCTGAACTCATTCCTCATGATGCCAACAAGAGTAATGAGTGGAGCCGCTGGGAAGCACCTCCCAGCAGTCGCCAGAGAACCACCCACGGGCACTAGACGTGATGTCAGGGCTCCTCACCGCATGAATTCCCCAGGAACACTCTGCTACGGCCAGCATAATGCACAAGTCAGGCCAGGCAATCAGAATAGGTTCTTCGGGGCTGAAGATCTCCTAATAAAATCTGCAAGGCACCCAGAAGCAGCGTGCATCAAGATGTAAAAGCATTCAAATGGATTTTAATGAAACAATTAATTTAAGTGCTCTTCAGATCTTGATGTAAATTGCCTCTGCATCACAGCATTACAGCGGGTTGCTTAATAAATTGATAGATTTTAAGGCCAGAAGGGACCATTATGATCATCTAACCTGACTGCTTGCATAGCACAGGTCAGAGACTCTCACCCGGAAATTCTGTAAGTAAAGCCCATAACTTTGGATTAAGCAAGAGCATCTCTTCCTGAAAGCCTTCCAAACTTGGTTTAAAGACTTTAAATAATAGAGAAACCATCTCAGTCCTAGGTAAATAGCTTAATGGGGCATTATCATAACTCTTAAGGTTTTGCATCTGATTTTTAATCTTCAGTTTCCAGATTTTTACCCAATGTTGTTTTTCATGAAAGCAGCTTGCAATGTAATTGTGACCTACTTGGAAAGAGCTTGATTGTGAAACCACGTGCAGCTTTGCCGATCACAAAGAACGTACATACAATTGCCTTTCCCTCTTCTTTCCTTCTTCCTGAAAAGCCACCCCTACAACATTCCTAAGACAGACAAGCATGTCCTTACCTTTCTTCTGTGGATCAGCATCATTCTTTCCATCTGCTACATGTAAATATTTGCCATGAAAATGTAGCTTTTGAAAAACAAACCTTTCCTTTGATTCCGGTGTCATTACACAAGATTTTCCTAAAAGGGGAATGTCTGCAAAGCAATATTAGGCATAAATTTATACAGAAATGGATATTTTACACTGCCTTTCCACATGTACATGTTTACTGCATAGTAACAGAAAGGTGATTAACTCTAATTTCAAAAAAGAATGAGCTCATGCAAGATTATTAATGCACTACATGTTCACTTTACCTCTTATTTCACAGTTGCCTCCCTCTGTAGACAAGCACAGAGTGCAAAATGATGTCTCATTCTAATTTGAACACACATACATTCAACCTCATTGACAGCAGGAAAGATCACTTGTGATTTATACCTGGAAAGGAAATGAGAATGACCTCTTCCAGAGGGCTGCACATTAAATGGAATCATATAAATATGATGGTTTCGTTAAATCTGACAGAGTAATGCCGATATGTACCATTTAACAATCTAGTCTGCCACCATTATGGTTTGTAACATTCATCCTATCTGTGCTGTGATGGTCCATCTGCTAGCACTAAGACTAAATTTTTCTCTTTGTCCCTACAGTGCCTGGCACAACAGGGTCCATGGTTAGGGACATATGCATGTTACTATAGCAGAAATAAGAAATGCTAACCCTGGTTTACTTCAGTGGGACTCAGTGCGCACATATGGTCTGTCCATATGGAGCTGATTTCAGGATGGGTTCCTTTATATGAAGAACCTCATGGGTTCATCGATAAAAAGATGAACTTTTCAATAAGGAAAATAAGTAGAGAAGCAAAAAGTAAAGCTGATGGCCAGAGGCCATAATATTCTTTTTCCTTTTAAATTTCACAAGTTAAAAACAAAGAAAAAAATCAGCCACCCAGAAATTAAAATCCTGACTGCTTAGATTTTAGTTGCTCATTAATTCTGGATACCACTTTGTGTCACATAATGTTAACACCATAACCAAGATGTATGCTAATAGAATTAATAGCTAAAAGAAATGATTGTATGTTGGTGAGGGCTGCTTCTGTTTTTGAGCAAAATAATGGATAGCTCTCTTCCAGGCTGATAATGTTTCACAGCTTATAAACTACTGCTTGGTAGGCTGAGGTTAAAGTGATCATCTAAAAATTCCATGTCCTGAGACATCTGTGAAATGATTTCATCTTTCCAAAGGAGAATGCACACAAATCAATGTTAATTGCAACATTCATATTTCTGACTTAGTCAAACACTTTTAAAGCTTGATGATAACAACAAAGCTGAAATCAGCAAAGAGAATGTAGCAAACTGGAGCCGAAACAAGGACCAAGTGATAAGAAAGTAGAACATTTCTGGCATCTAAGCCACCACTTTGGAAGGCTCTGTCCATTGAAAACAGCTTGACCTCTTCCAAAACATCTATTTTTGCAAACAGCTCTTCAGAGAGGCTGTACAGCGTGGTTGCCAGCAATCCTGTTGCTTCAGTGCTAGGTCTGTAATGAAAGACACCACAAAGTGAAGATCAAAGATGGTATTTTTACTTGGACAACAATGAGTTCTCATGACGTAAAGGCTACAGGATGAATAACTAGAGCTCTGTAGGTAAATTCAAAGAGGTCTAGATGTATGTAGTAGATCACAGCTAAACTGTCTGTCTCTGCAGCCTTTATTAACATTACTGTGAATTTCTGTACGTGGCTAAGTGAAGAGCAGACCCCAGAAGTCCCATGCTAGGACTGCATTTACTCCTATAACTACTGGTATTTGTTCATTTTCATTTTGACATTCTGAAGTCAATGTTTACAGCAAACTGTGCTATCCCTCTTGCTTTTTTTAAAGTAATTATCTTAAGACTGTGTTAGACTGAAAACAAGTCACACATTCTTTATTCCTGACTCAGATTTTCTTCCTAGTCCCTTGTCCACGTGTTGCTCAGCAGGGTTTTTCTGGAGCTTCTGTCCTTTACATGCAGCTTTCAGGAACTATCACTTTTCGGGTACTATAGCTCCAGAACTGGCCACCTGCTTCTCACCCCCAGGCTGTTCAGCCCATATCTGTATTCCACAGAGAAGCTTGCATGGGATACTGGGAAGGGGGAAGGTGTGGAAGACACTACTATATTATTTTACATGTATGTGTGTCGTAATAAGTTCAGGACTGCCCCAATTTCTTATTGAGTTTTATAGTTATAATATTTAATCTCTTGTTGACTTTCTGCCTTTGTAAAGGAGATGGATTGTAAAATGACTCCTCTACAGTAGCCAGACTCATAACATGTATTAAGTGAAATGATCTATTACACAGGCTACAACACTTTAAGACTGAAAGTGTCACTTTGTAATTAAAGTGTCAGAACAGCTGGGAAGATTTATAAGAGTGATATAATGAAATTATTATTCTGAGGTTTGTCTGTTTCTTGTAAATTTTGTCTGCCACTGGCATGTGCTTTAGCCTTGTGGTATTTATAGCATGGGCTTTCCAAGCATAGTTTCAGGGATTAATGTATGAAAAATTAATGTATCAATCTTTGAAAATCAGATTAGCAGGATAAAATAATAAGAACATTGTCAAAATAAGAATAACAGCCTGGCTTCCCAATGTGTTAATTCTGTTTTGTAGGGCTCTGAAGACATAGCACAGGTTTAAATGTGCTATGCCTTACACATAACACCGTTGGATCTAGCTGCGTGCAGATTCATCTCGCCCAAGGGAGTCCTCCTGCGGAGCACAAGCTAAAAGCATTGAGGACATGGCCAAGCAGAGGGAAATGTGAGTCCACAAATGGTGATGCTTATTGCTCACGATGGTGCTTCAAAGCCACACAGGTAAATAAATTCAGCCTGCAGAATTTCCTTAATGGTTTTCAAACTCTGCTCTGAGCTGCTCTTTCATGCAGCTGAACTCCAGTTCAATGTACATGTAAACACAACATTCGACCCATGTAGGTACTACAATAGACTTCCAAATGCCTTTCAAATACGCAGTTTATTTTTCACTATTTATAAACACTATTTGGTTTTGTGGCTAATCAGGTAAAAGTGACCATGACCTTATTCAGTAAGATTCTGTTTCAGTTCAGGACTCCCTTGTTTAGGTGTCACTACAGAGGTATTGACACAGGAGCTGGGTGTCTAAGTTTCTTCCACTTCTGCTGTGGAGATGTAGGGTAGCAGCCACTTGTCTAAATATAGATATCTGCTCACATCTGGGACGAAATGGGACTTTGAGACTGCACTGGACTGGCAAAACAGCACGGGAGGTGAGGGAGACTTGCACCTTTTTGGATTCTGAGGTGGGACACTCTTGGGATATCCTCAAGACTCAAATGTCACGAAGAGCCTACTCTTCAGTGGCTGAATCCCTCTCCTAGTCGACATGTCTGGTGGCACCTGGAGACACGATGAATCCTACAGGTAGATTCCTATAGCCCTATTCAGTTGCTCAGATAAGTGGCCTCTAGAGCCATTTGAGATGCCTAAGATTATTCCACCAGGTTTCCAGCTGCCTTGTCCAGAAGGTGCCAGTCTGTGTGGTGGTGTATCTTTGAGCCCTCTCCACCTGAAATGGCTCAAACATCTGTGTTCCTGAGCTAAGTCCCTGTCTCACCTGTGACGCCTCCGTGGAGATACCTGCAAGCAGGTATCTAAATTTATGCATCTTAACTCCCCAAAGAAATTGTATCTGTCAGACACAATTTGGGTTTGAATTGGTTTCACCTTTTGCTTTTCATGACGCCACGCAAAGCCTTTATATTTTAAAAACAAACATTGCAAGAAAATGTCAAAATAAAGCTGTTTTAATTTGAAATTTAGCAATTTATAAAATATTTTGCACATATGAGTTTTCCTCTGTGTGTGTGTGTTTGTTCTGATGCCAGATTGTGTGTCTTCAGATCTTTGAACAGATATTTAGAAGAAAGCAAACCATTTTTTCATTAATAAATATAGGTTTGATCATTCCAAACCAGAAGCAAATTCAGCTTGAATTCAGCTAAAAGCATAAGAGGAAATTAAGACAGGTGAAGATTTATTTTGAGTAATTTTAATAAAATACATGGATTTTTCATTTTAAAATGGCATTTCAGGCTAACTATCAATAAACTAAAATAAAACAAAAAAAGATTAAAGCTTTTAGATAAATCACGTGGTAAACCGAAAATGTAATGAGGGGTTTGGATTTTTCTGTGAGAAAATGGTCCTTTTTTTTTCTTTTTCTTTTGATCTACAGTGATTTTTTTCCACTTTGGGAAAAGTGGAAGAAGAAAACTATACTGAAGAAAATTATAATTATTACTATCCAAACCCCAAACTGTAATATCTATTAAAATAGGATCAAGAATGAGGATCCTCAGTCTTCTCTACATTGCTATATTTTCGGACAAGACTGCTTCTCCTTCCCCCATTTTAATTGTACTCAAAACCCCCTCCTTTATCCCTGTACAATATGTGCAATAATGCTAAGCAAACTCTGAAAATTTAATTGTTCTATGTTTTAAAAAGTGGCAATACAGCTATTATTCCATCTCCTACATTCCCAAGAAGTATATAGCAGCTGCAAAATCCTTCTCAAAATTCCTGATTACTTCTTGGTTCTTTGCAAAAGATGTAATTTTTTAAAATTAGGACTAGACTTTTTTTTCATACATTGTTTAATACAAATTGCTTATTTTCATTTACACAATTTTTATGCCAACCAGTATGACATATTCTAGATCTTGCAATCTTTAACATTTTCTGCCAATATCATCTTTCACAATATAATTTTTACTGTATTAAAAATTTGAAATTTCTGTGACATATTTTTATTTCTGCCAAAAATACATTTTAAAACATGGATTTCCAGTAACTGGAAAATCATTTTGGTTAATAAAAGACTTGAAACACACCATCAAGTTGATCAATAATACAAACAACCCCCCTGGAAGATTACATTTTCATTATTTATCAATTACTAATTGGTTTCCAAGTTTCTCGGGATTTTTTTCTTAATTTTTCACAATTCTTTTTAAAGAAGTGGGCTGTTTGTCAATGGGGAAATAATCTGGGAAATACAGAATATCCTGTATATGTACCTACTATTTGTGATATAATACATGATAATATGATTATGTTTAGCAATATATTTATATATACAAATGTAATTGTGCTGCAGACTCTCTTTACAGTAAATAGTAAGAAATAGGCGCTTATAGCATGCAGTTCAGATCATTATGAAGTAGATGTCTGAAAAGGTCATACGGATTGCAACTAAAATTGTCCATTTCTCTCCCTTGATTATAAAAACCTGGAGCGACATACTCAGATGCATACTTCTACAGTGCTATTTTTACTTGGTAATTTTTGAAAGTCAAAAACGTTTTAACAAGTAGATACCCCAAAGTTTCGGGCATTAAAAATTATTAGCCTTTAAGGAAAAAAAATGTATTATTCATGCTTTGCCATCAAAAAGGAAGGGGTAGAAGTTGAGGAATGAAAATAACGTGCAGGAAGATTTTTCCTATAGAATTCAGCCTGAAAACCTTCAGCTGTAATTCTCAGCAAGGAAAAGACTTGAAATCAGTCCAGGCATGATTTTCAGCTTGGCATGCTCTGAGATATCCTCTTTGTTTGTAGTTTCCATAGTAATTGCATTCCGAAGTCAACATATGTATAGCCTCCTTTAGTCAAAATCGGATATTTTATTTTAAATCATTCTGCTTTACATTTTCAGTAATGTTTTTCTAGAAGGGGAGAAATGCTCCATGTCATGTATTTGCCTATTTATCTGGTAACATCAAACTTTTCTTTCCATTTATAGAAAATATACTGTTCACTGTTAGAAGGAAAGGCTACTTATCTCTTAATATTGTTTCTATTTCAGAAGGTTGTCCAGAAATATAATAAAGAATACAAAACAACTGATACTGCAGGAATCTGTCTTCCTCTGATTTGTCAGTACTTAGAAGTATATAGGTGACACAGCTCACATTTAAAAATTAGAGCATTTATTTATCTAGCCCACATCTTTGTAAGGATGGCCTGTATAGAATTAATGGAAATTTATCAGTACAGCTGAAAAAATGCATAGGCAAGTTCATTTTTGTGATAGCTGTCTTTGGCAACTCAATCAGCAGCTCATTCAGGGCTGTTTTTATTTCTGTTGCTTTTAAGTAATAGGAAAATGTTTCAGTGAAGCTGAATACAAAACAGTGCCGTACTGGTGGACAGCAAATGGCATCTTTGCTGGGTTCAAGGACTGCTCAGGCTTACTCTGGTGTGCCAATGCATGATTAAATGCAGGGTTAAGAATCACCTTCCTTACATCTCACCCTGCTTCAGATGTCTACGACTAGGCTGGCCACCTTGTCTTTTCTTTGTAGTGATGGAGAGAAATTGGCACTTTCTGAAAGTGATTAAACGGAACTATCCTGGTTATCTGTTTTAGGGTGAAATGACTGCACTCATGACTTGCTGGCATTTGCTCTGAAGGAAGCCCACTGTTACTAGCTTAGGTCTGGACAACTGAAGTTAGGGCTCCACTTGGAGTTTCATTCATTTGTATTTACTCATTTATCACATCTGCTATATAAAGCTCTGCATATGATATGCCCTGTTTAACTATCGGTAGGAAGCAGAACAGCAAGTATCCCACAATTTTTCAGCCATGAGTCAATATCTGTGTGTTTAGACTATACATAAAAGAATAAATAAAGATGTAATTCATCAACTGTCAAACACAAAAGACTTGAATACTTAAGATAAAACACCCAGTGTCAGCCACTTCTCACCAAATTTTAGATTTCTACAATGTAGATATCGTACAGCTGAGTAACCTCAACTCCCATAATAATAAATGGAAAGGAGTAAGTACTTTGTTTAGACTATTTTAGGTATTTGCTTTGCTTTAGGATGAGGTAATTTACATCCTAAAATTTTCTGCTTTGCAGAATCACAGAACAGAATGGCTGAGGTTGGAAGGGGCCTCCGGAGGTCATCTCGTCCAACCCCTCTGCTCAAGCAGGGCCAGCTAGAGCCAGTAGCCCAGGAACGCATCCAGATGGCTTTGGAATGTCTCCAAGGATGGACACTCTACATCCTCCCTGGGCAATCTGTGCCAGTGCTCAGTCACCCTCACAGTAAAAATGTGTTTCCTGATGTTCAGAGGGAACCTCCTGTCTTTCAGGTTGTTCCCACTGCTTCTGGTCCTGGCACTGGGCTCCACTGAAAAGAACCTGGCTCTGTCTTCTTTGCACCCTCCCTGCAGGTATTTATAGACATTGATGAGATCCCCCCCGAGCCTTCTCTTCTCCGGGCTGAACAGCTCCAGCTCTCTCAGCCTTTCCTCATAGGAGAGATGCTCCAGTCCTTTCATAATGTTCTTGGCTCTTTGCTGAACTCTCTCCAGTATGCCCATGTCTCTTTTGTACTGGGGAGCCCAGAACTGGACACCGTA
>JANHGO010006798.1:0-20894 GCA_024606505.1 Aquila spilogaster
CATACAGTAAGGTAGGTGCCCTGGGAGAACAGGAGAATGGGTAGGTGATGAGACTGTGATGTATGTAATAGTTCTTCATTACAAACTGCAAAGCCCTTCCCTTCTGCTTCTGCCAGACCTGCTAAGGAAGGTTTTGAATTTGACTGTCCGACTCTGCCAACTCCTCATGTTATATTAAAACACTTTTGCCTCTGATAGACTCTACCAGATCCACCTTTTCTTTTTGTTTTTGCTTCGAGTCCTTCTTAAAGTTTATATAATCTTGTCTGGGTGCTGTAACTATTAGTGGCTGGAGCCTATTCCAGCTGCGTGTGCAAATAAGTCAAAATATCTCTCAAGATTTGTTCCTGAGTTTTACATGATTCAAAAAATGAGAAGAAGTAGCCACGCCTCCAAAACTTGAGATCAACCAGATGACTTCTGTTGTGTTTTTTTTTAAACTGGTGTGGAGAGACTGCAGAGCTCAGTGTTTTGGTCCCAGAAGCTATCTGTCAGGAACAGTCAGAGGACTACTGTTGTGTCCTTGTCTTGTTTATAATTGTAGGTGACTTTTAAATTATCTTTACTTTAAACCTCTCTCAAAAGCTTGCTTGGTGGATGCTATAAGAGTCTGAGTGATATTTTGACTTTTTATTTGCTTGTGTGTGAAAAATGAATTGCAGGATTATTTACAGTTCAGAATCCACCTGTTAATGCAGCCAGTATGTGTAGGTGTATACTGTCGTATGTCAAACTAGTTTGATTTTTAAAATCCTTTAAAAATGCTTTACTGTACTTTAAGCAGGCTGTGTAGGACAATAACACTTGGTTGCTGAATGACTTAATAAAGCCCTAATGTTAGTTCACCTACAGCACTTAAGTTCCTAACTGGATGAACTCCCTGTCCTCCACCAGTGGATCATGTTTTAGTGTCCTACTTTGCACCAGGGCTATGCTTTTTTTTTTTTAACTGATGGCATGCATGAGAATAACAGTTTGACAGACTGTCAATCATCCTTTTTGTGTTTTGCACCCCGAAGGTCAATTTTTAATAAGCTCTTTTGGCTTCTGCTTCAGGATTTTCACTCACTAGAACTGAAATGGATGGCTTTGGAAATAAGTACAAATAAAGCCTTTCACCTATCAGCTCAAATACAACCCGGATTAACAGTGACTGGAAGTCACTGCTGTTGAAGGGTTGCTTGCTGGATGGCAGTGCACGCTTTCATAGTGGCGTTCTCTGGACGGATGGACTGTTGTCTGACTTAGCAGAGGCATCCATGAGCTTCTTTGCATAAACTTCACCTCAGGAGCTTTGGGTGGAGAGTGCTGCCCTGCTGTTATTTGTTGTACATATCCCAGCAAAGTTTGGTGGGGAGGGGGATGGAAATATGAGTTACTAAGTTATAGCTTCGAGATGCTGGAATTGCTTAAGCCTTTCACAACTTGAATACTAGGTTTGATTGAGATGGGTAAACTCTCTTCTGTTTTGGTGGTCAGCTTTAGACTGGAGTTAATTTTTTTTAAATCTTTTTCCCCCTCTTGCCTGTATTCTGAGTGCAGGATTGATTTGCACTTGCAGGTGGATAGATGTGGAACTGCAAAGAGATGCACTTCAGAGAAAGCTCCTGCACAGGAATCCTGGCTGTGGGGTTTTGGCAGTAATGTGGCCTTCCATTTTCACTAGGTCTCTCCCTGCGGAGAATTCCTTGCCCTTCCTACTGAAATTAGAGTGACATGAGTGCCAAGACGTTGGGTGTATCAACAGGCTCTCTTGGCTGAGGAGTAGAATATTTTGGCTCTTCTAAGGAAGAATATAGGAGTAAGAAACATGTGCCTATTTGAGATGCAGAGGACGTAGCATATGCTAGTTACACTGCAGAGAAGAAAAGCCAGGGAGGAGACTGAAGCACTGCAAAGATGCTCTCACTAAATTTAAGAAAACTGGTCGAGCTAGTAACCCAAAGTTCATGAACATTGCTCTTCTGGGATGAGTCGTCATAAGCTAACCTCAGACGTAGGGTAGGTGGCCTTCTTTCTCTTTTTGTTCCTTCTTCTCTCAACCACAGCATGTGGGTGGTTTTGGGGTAGATCTGAGATAAAAAGAAATCTTGTTTCTTGTTTTAGAAGGGATGACTTCTGGAAAGAGGATGGGCTGTGTAAAAGGTTCGTTGATTTTGAGGTCTTTGTCTCTCACGTTGTTTTCTGTTTGTGACATAATAAAGTTAGCTTTTGCTTTGGAAGTAATTATTAAAGGTAGGTGTGCAGATCAGAGTCTTGTTCCAGACGTGCCCTTTCTGTCCAGGGCAAGAAGCATTATGGCACAGATTTCATACTTGTGTTGGTACAGTACCTGTGGTACAACACTGTTTTTGTAGTGAACAGATCTGAGTAGGTTTGACATCCTAGCTACTTGGTCTCGTCTTGAATTGTCAGGTGAACACGCTTGCCTTCCCTCGTTTAGGTCTTGCACTGTTGTGTGCTTCCTTCTGTCCCAGAAAGATTTGAAGCTTTCAGGAAGATAAGTTTTGTTCTTTTTTTTTCCTGAGGAGGGGTGATGTGTAAGCAGCTGGGGCTCACATTAAGTGGGTAAGGGTTTGTTGGGGTGATGTTAGAAGTATTAAACCACCTGATCAGCAGGTGGTGTGCAGGTATCTCTTGGTAAAAGCTCCATCTCACAGTGTGCTTCAGCTGGCCCACTTCCCCCTTCTCCCTAGAGACTGGACCCATACTCTGCTGATTGAATGGGAGAAAGAAAACTATGACATTTGGAGCCATTGTCTTGTGACAGAATAATGATGCGAAGGGCTTGATTTCGAGATCTGGGAACACAGATTACTGTGGGTTGGCTGTCTAGATGCCTGGATGTAGGATATCTGAATCTTATTTAACTTGGGCAGACCCTCTAATTTTTTAATTTGCTTTCATGCCCCCAGATAGCGGATTGAGTTCCTAGTTGTGTTTAGCACACCATCTGGTGAGATACGGTAAAGGGGGAGGTTATGGTTCGTTAAGGCCCGTGTCTCATATTTAAAAGGGATAAAAGCCCTTAATATTTCTCAGATCGGTGTGGAAGCTTCCCCTCTGCAGAGGGATTGTGAAGGACCCCAGCCACACAGTTGCATGAGACCATGAAATCCTGGAGATGAAACTAGCTGTTTCTGGTGGCTGCAGTTGTAAAACATGCTGGAAGTTGCCAGACCTTGTCTGCATTAGTCCTCGCTCTGGTGCAGCTGAGCAGGTGTGACTCGTCCTCTAAAATTCCCCAGTGGAGCCAGGATCTCGGTGACGCTGATGTGCCATCTGCTGCTGTATGAGACTCGTATATCAGCGTTTCACACATGGAAACATTCAGAGAGCTTTTATCCAGCAGCATATAGAGCACAAGTATGGATGCTGCGCTCAGTGAAACAAACTTTCCTAGGGGAAAAAAAAAACAACAGACAATTTCCTAAGCAGATAAGATGAAGCCTGTGACACAGTTGAAAGAAACTGAGTGTGGTCTTTATTCCTGCTGTACTGCATGCCTTTCCTGGGTCCATCTTGCTCACCTTATGAAGTAAACTGCTGGAAGGTTGTAGATCAGAGTCTGTGTTCAGGGCATTGCTTGAAGCATGTTGTTACATCTGTTCCCAGTGGAGTTTCTGCATGTTCTTAGAATCAAACGTGCTTTAAGTGCAGGATAGGATGCTTATCTCAGGATAGGGATGAGCTATATGAGAATCCAGATATACCCATGCATGGGTATTTTATTCTCCTCTTTGGCATCGCTTTCTCTCTGTATTCTCAAGAGAGATGAGGCTAATATAGTTTCCTTCTATTTACTCGCTCCTGTCTCATAGCAACACTGTTGAGGTCACTGCTGCTCTCTTGTGACAGTCTTTTACATTAAAAGCACAAGATGCAGTCTTCTAGAACCTGGGGAATTAGGGTTAAATTCCTTAACGAAGGAAAGAAATGTACAGATTAAACATCTAAAAGAAGATTTGAAGTGGATAGCCATATACTGACGTTCATATTGTATTTGTCACTTATATATGAAAAAAATATATAAATCTGTTGCTGAGTTTAGTTGCCTGCCCATGTGAATTGAGGTATTGCTGCTTTCTTTGTAATGCAGAAAACTGCATATAGAAGTTCAGACCTGCAAAGATTCACCCGTACAAAACAACTTGCATTGTCACTGCTGTTACAAAAGGCATTCTACAAGTTGTCTGATGCTAATCTGTTCTGTTCATTGCTCATGCTGCTCTCAAAAGGTGATGTAATACAAGCATATTTGGAGTTCAGAGTGCCACCTTATTTCCCCTGCTGTATTTATGCTTCCCGTCATCATTCTGTGCGCAGCTGAACTTGGATCCGTGCTAAGTGGCAGTTTTATATACATAGGGGAAACCAAACCTCCCTCTGTCCTGAGAGCCTTCTCACTGACTTCCCCTCTCCAAGTCTAAAAGTTGCTGCTGCTCCTAGAAGTATGCTTCCTTCCAAACCAGGACGCTCTAATTGGCATGTTTCTGAAGTACCTCTGTTGACTTCAGATAGTTTCCAGTGGAAAAAAATCCTGTTTGGGTACCAAACTGTATTTGTAGGTAAGGAAGATGCCTCAGAAATATGTTTACTTCCATGTAGACAAGGAGCTCCTTCTATTCCGGTGTCTGGGCTTTAAATTGGACTGGTTAACATGTGGCTAAATTGATTTAGAGCAAAAATGGGAGAATATTGGACTTGAAACTACTGGAGCTAGTCCTTGACAGCCACACTGCTGCATAGCATATGCAGGTTAGATTGGTGTTGCATGAGCTGGTTTGTTTGTCCGGTGAAAGACTAACATGTTTGGGTGCTGCATGTTAGCTCATCCATGAAAACAAACAGTCCGTGTGCTTTTGGCCTGTGGGAAACGTGGTGTAATGCAATTTTAGCTTAACTGTGCTCCGTTGCAGGCCACCGGTTTCCCTGCTCTTTATCTCCGCAGACTAAAAGCACGCTGTTGATTAAGTTACAGAAGCGAAGTTGTTGCATGGTAACTTAATCATGTGCCTGAGCCCTCGTGTCCTTCCTCAGCTCTGTACATCTCCACCGGCCCTGTATTGCTTTGCAGCTGTGCATCAAACTCCTGTCTCTCTTCGAGTGTACCTCGTATTGATCTTGACTCAGTTACAAAGGTGAAATAAAGATAGCTATTTGAAAGCCTGTGTTGTGATGGTTTGTGAAAGATTAACTTAATCTTGGTTTCATTTCAGTGCTAACTAAAGAGGCTCTCCTTTTTCACAAGTCTCTTTGGAAAGGGGATTGAACGATTCTCCTGTTTATTTCCTCACATCCCGGTGCTGTGGGTGTGAATGTGGAGGCTTTGCTGTGCTTGTCTGGCCTTTCTTCTAGCACAGGACCATAGCATTTACTGAGGCCTTTAGCTGTCCCAAACATCTCATTTCTCTTTTAGACACTAAAGTCAAATAACAGTTTTCAGGTACAGTCTTTGCTTGAAAAAACGGGGTTCTCTGTGCTCATGTATTTGACTTAATAGCCAGAGTGCTTTCACTAGCAGGTTAGCAGTTATTTCTGTGGAAGATACTGGAAGAACTGAAAGTAAATTTGCAAAGCTGCAGCTGAGCTCTTCATGAAAACAGCCGTCTCATGGTGAGAGCAGAAGGGAATTCACCAAAAATAGTGTGAAACGCTCTTCAGCTAAAATAACTTGGGAAAACTGCATTGGTGTGCAGAGCTATTTCTGCATGTTTATGGTGTAAAATCTTGCGTACAAGGGATAGTTATTCTTGAAAACGTCCGATAGTGGAGGTTGGCATTTGCATGGCAGCAGTAACTGCAGGCTGTAGGTACGAAGACGCTGTTATCACTGTTCATTAAGTAGATGTAATGAGAAACAATCATGCAAAGAGCTTGTCCCTCACTGAGGAAGAGGAAAGACAGTGTTCTTCCTTCACGGGGGGGTGGGTAAGGGTTTCTTGCTGAAAGATGTCACAGGAAGGATATGCTCACAGAAACACCTGAGTAAAATTGCTTCGATTGCTGCTCCTTTCCTCACATGTGTTGCTGTTTCTCCCCACCCAAGCCCCAGTGTTTAAACAAGAGTAAAAAAGAAAGCACAGAG
Organism: Aquila spilogaster; assembly: GCA_024606505.1. Taxonomy (NCBI): domain Eukaryota; kingdom Metazoa; phylum Chordata; class Aves; order Accipitriformes; family Accipitridae; genus Aquila; species Aquila spilogaster. The sequence goes on from JANHGO010006798.1 coordinate 6,089, forward strand.
CTCAGTGAACTGCCTTTAGGATGCAGAAATATGATTTTAGAGTCATTTGTTTTCGTTTTTTTTTTTCCCCTGGAAATATCCAGAAGAATTTGAACGACTGCTTCCTGCATCAGTGCTAGGTTAAAGCAGGTTATTTCCTTCCATGCAGGAGATCTGTTAGGTCTGATGTCAAGCCAAGTCCACGCTCTCTGCCTTTAAGAAACAAGTCTTTAAACTCTTTTGTAAGTTCTCATATGTCCTAATAAATCTCATAGGTAAGTGAAATGCAATGAAGAGCTCCTCGTATGCAGTGTTGCATTACGGTAATCCCATGGCCAAAGGCTTTGGGGTCTGTCTTCGTGATGTAATTCATCACATGAAGAGAAGCTCTCCTCAGTCTGATTCTGAGACTGCACTTAGCACTGCTGCAGGAGGGAGAGGTGCTCATCCAGAGATGTCAGCCTGTCAAGTGCAATGGAGCAAGCAGCACTGAGCTGCGTATGCTCAGTAATCGAATGCTCTAAAGATGAGCAAAACTCTGTTTTTAAGTAATGCATCATTAGCATGGTTGTTTAGCTTTAAATTGTGTGCTATGTAATGTATCTGGAGTTCCAGAGGCTTTCCCTGAAAACAAGGTTAATGGCCACTTTGCTGGGGCTGCCTCTGCATACAAAAAGGCTGATGAACTCTTCCTGTGTCTGACTGAAGCAGAGGAGCCTGTACTATGTGCTAATTAATGGTGTTAATTCTTCTGTGCTGTGAGGTGATGCGGGTGTCTTGGCTTATGGGATGCACAAATGAAACAAAGAGAGGTTTTGCCCGTGACAAATGGTAGATGGGCTCTGCTGCCGAGCAGGTCGCACCCAGCAGGGGGAGCAGGCAGCAGTTACTGGAGGGACCACTGTGGGGTTTGTGAGAGCTCACCAGTCACTATCTGCAAACACAGCCTTCTGGGCAGGCAGTTTTAAGATGGAGCAACTTTTGGTGATGTCTATAGAGGTACTCAGCAGCAAATCCTGCTTTCTCTCTGTAGGTACAAGAGCTGAACCCCTTTGAGATGAGGCTGTTGAGGATCAGTGTTTCTAATGCTGTTTTCATTCTGTGTCCTTTGGTTTGTGTGCAATTCTGTGTGCCTGTTCACGTTATTTTAATGCGCGCTTTCCCTTCTGCTCTTCCTCCTGTTGATAGCAGTGATGGTATTTTTGTATGTGTTGTCTATCTCATTCTCTTGGGCTGTTTGTGGGAGCTACTGCTTTCAGAGGTGAACTGTTCTGGAGTCTGTTGGGTGTTATCTCTCAACGATAGCACAAACTGGGAGTGCAGCATATTCCTAGGGCTGAGGTGTGCTTGTTTTCCGATCACTTGCACACATTTCCCTCTGCAAACAGCAGTTTGCAGCTCTCTGTTTTCTTTCCCATACATACTTCCCAATTAGTTTGTAAGGTGTCCCATTTAATTGCTGATCCTCTCTGGGCTGAATTTTCAGAGCTGCTGGTAGATGCTTCATTTTACCATTGCCTTGTGTTTTGCCATTTGGTATATCCTAAAGAATTAACTTTTTTCTCACTGGCTGTATAGTTGGCTCCTGATAGCACTTGCTTTGTAACAGATACCCAGTGGAGCTCTCGAACTTTTGCAATGGATCGTAAGGCAGTGCAGCTGGTGCTTTCTTTACGTGAGTCATGTTAAAGGCTCATTGTTTCATGGCTCATGCAGCAAGGCTGTTAGGGAGTTGCAGCAGAACATGCAGGAAGTAATGTTTCCTTTGAGATTTTTCCTGTTAAAGGTGAAATGGTGAGAACTTGAAGTCAGAGCTTTCAGGAAAGACAGAGGATGGTGTTGTGCTAATTGCGCTGTCTTAGCAGCAAACCAGCCAGAGGAGGGCCTGAAGAAAGAGCGCATTGGCCTAGCAGCCTTCCAGCTCTGATAGTGAAATATAAGCTTTTCCTCCCTCCTCTCACTGAATGTATACCTGGATCTTACGGGAGGATTTGGTGTGGCTTTTTACCTTCATCGCTGTGACAAACTGTATCCGTGTGGCTTGTGAGATCTGCTGCCTGCTCATTGCTTTGTTCAGCTCTCCGGTGTTTCATCAGGAGCAATGGGAGTTACAGAAAGGAGTTCCTGTTAATTCGGGAGTTGTCACTGGATGTGTCACGTCGGCTGCTCGCTTCACAGTGTAAATGAGGGGATGGTGGTTTCCCTTGTGAGCTTTTAATTTTTTGCTTCAATGTTGTGGCTGACTTTCACTTGCGAAAGACGCGTATCGTTACTCCGAGAGAGCAGAAGTGCACGTGATGAATGTGCATTTCAAGATCCTGGTTTTTCTTAAATAGGCTTTTCCATCAGTGATGGCCTCTTACTGTTTGCTGTAACCTTTAGAACAGACCTGTGACACTGCAGTTGTTGGCCTTGCATGGACCGCAGCATCTACAAATGGCTCTTGCTCTGGTGTAGGAGCTATAGTAGTTACTTTACGTGGCCCTGTAGCACCTGAGAAGCATTTTGCCTGGGCATTAGCTGGCCTAGATAACACCTGCAAGAGGTAAGTGGATAGCACCTGGCATGTCAGGGGAGAGCAGCTCCTCTCTGAGGTTGGACAGCAGAGGCTGTTGCCCTGGTGGGTGAAGGGCAGCATCTGATGTAGCAGCACTGGGATGGGATGGTCGTTACTTGTAGGCATACACTGAGCGCTTTTGTTTTCTTGCCTGTTGAAATTGATTATGTCTCCAACTTTCTTTCAGGGTTTCCACGGTCCTTATCCCTTCGGACAGTCTTAAAACACAAACACAAAAAACGGGTATCGACAAGAGGAGAATTTAACAAAGAACTGACTTTTGGGGGAAGGGAGGGGGATTCACGTGGCAAACAGACACAGCGTGGACCCCCCTTCTCTGCCTCCATGTTCTGGATAAAGAAGAAAATAAAATCAAAAGCCCAATAACTTAAGACTAGCCGTTCCCGGAGGAAAAACCTAAGTATGCATGTGTGAATGCTGAATTCCAGGAGTGTTGTTTAATGCTGTGAGAAGGAAACTATACCAACACCATGGTTTATTTTTTTGTTAGAAGTCATTCTCACACAGGGTTAGGTAGCTTGAAAAGTAAAAGAAAACGAAATGACAAAGCCATCTTTTAACAGATTCTGCCTACAGAGCGGTTGTAGTTTGAGCAAATGTTGTTAATTTGTTTCTTTCCTGTTCATATATATCCTTTTTAAATAAGGGACAGCGTGCATTTTTGTGGCAGTGTCATGTTTTGCTTGTTGCCGAATGGATGTTGGCTTGGCATCTTCTGGGGCTCTGCGCGGTGACCTCTTTGTGTTGGATGTGTTTTAGTGTCGGGTTGGGTCTGTACCCGGCTCAGCGTTCTTAATTTCATCTTCTGATTTTTATTATTTACCCACTTCTTAACTCTTTTGGTGTCTGTGTTTTTTCCTTTTGGTGTGAGCGCTGCTGTTGGTTGCCCTGCTGAGGACCAGGTCTCAGCATCACAGTTGAAGAGGGACTGGGTTGGGATAACGCGAGGGCTCGTTTCCCTTCCTCTTGTACATGAAGTGCTCGTGTACACAACCATATTAATAAGAAACAGATTTATTAAAGTTCCAGAGCTGTCCTATGTGGTCAGCTTTTTAAAATACATTCTTTTTGTTAACTTTTGATGTACAATAGCCGTGCCTAGAGCAACCAAGCAAGTGTATCGGTCTTGTGCCAAGAGGAAACTATTTTTCTGTTGCTGTAATTCACTCGATAGTCGCAAAGCTTTGCAAGTCACACCCCTATAGTTTTGAATCTCCCATCTCTCTCATTCAGTATAAGTTTTAAATTCCTTTCTGCTGTTATAAAGCGTTAGCTTAGAGGCTAATTCTTTGCGTTGTTGAATGTAGAGCGAGAGTTAGAATCAGCAGCTGGATTCCACTCTGTCGCCTTGTATTCATTTGCCTTTATCATCCTGGCTTGTATAGCTTTGAGGCTCTCACCTTTCCAACGGGCTCTCCAGGGCTTGTTGCTAGAGGAGGACTTATTCCTCTGAAGATACGGGTTGCTCTGTTGTTCCTCCAGTGCATCTTCATGCAGTTATTGATTGGAAAGCCCAGCGTGAAGGGAGGGAGAGTGGCCTTGTGGGTTCCTAAGGGACTGTGTCCCCACAGGTCCTTCTGAAGGGGCACTGACGTACCAGGAAACCTGAAGGCCAGAAGAGCCATCTGCCAAAGATACGATGATATGCAAATACCCCACAACCTTCTTCCAAACCTTTCTGGTGCGGACTCCTTTCAGAGCAGAGCACAGGATTGCTGCTGCGTGGCGTGTGGCGTTTTCTTGATTTGTTTTGAATGGGGGATCAGTTTGCATTGCAGCTACCACTTAGCGCATACAGGTGCTTCTTGTGGAGGACAGTGGGTCTTCTCTGAATCCAGCAGAGGAAGAATGGGACCTTTGGGAGCACGTGGGTTTGGTGAACAGACCTGGGTCTGTCTCAGCAGCTTGCTGAAGCTGCGTGAGTGGTACAGATCCAGGCTGAACTGCTCTGGGATGTGCCCATGGAAGGTGGTGCTGCGCTGCTTGGTGCCGCTGCAGTGTTTTGTTCTCGTCCTGTAACATCCTTCTGCCCTGAGTAAGCTGTGTTCTCTTAGCGTTCAGTCTAGGGAGTGGTTTGCATTGCTGCGTTGTAGCTTGGGCAAGTGGGTTCTTCCTCTGCTCCTTCCTGTCCGAGCAGGTGCTTCATGTGCCGAGCTCTGAAGGCATGAACTTGACCATCACATCTCTTGCAGTACTGCCACTGCCCCTCTGAAAGCATCTAAAACACTGGAGACTGCTGTTTGTCCAGATGACGAGGTGATTCCTTATCTTTATTAGCTCCCCTTGTCAGCTGTGTAGTGGAAGGGGGCAGGGGAAGGAAATAAGACCTCGGTGTGCGTACTGCAGCTGGTGCTGCAACCTTTGCCTTGCGTCAGCTGGGAGACCCTTGAGCCTCCGATCCCCCCACTCCAGCTTTCTGCTCCCAGGCACGTATGCTCTTCCTGTAGAGAATGGCTGCCACGCTTGTGTTCCTGTGCTGCTCCTGCTAAGAAGGAATCTTCCTTTTCTTGAGAAGAGCTTGCATGGTGCACCCCAAGTAGTCCTGTGCTTTCCCACTCAGAAGGCACACTTGTTCGGCACAGATCTGAATTCTCTCTCCTCCTGAGTGTTTTCGATGCGCGGTGTCCTTGTGGCAGGAGCTGCTTACCCCAGGGTGTGAAGGAAGGCAGGGCCAGAGCTGGGCTGCTGCTGGAACCTGCGGCCTCGTGCTGTTCCCAGGGAGCTGAGCGTGAGCACTCATCCGTGGGAAGGATCTCTGGAAATGATGGTGCAGAGCTCCAGATGCTTTGAGAGTTGGGGCTGTAACCCTTGCTGTGACAGTGGGCGATGCTTAAATTAGAGGGCTGCTCTACTGTGGGTTTTTCCTCTCGTAAAAACTGTTTCTCTGAGGCCAAAGGTGGTTTTATCTCCTCTGGTTTCCTGAAACGTAGTGGTACAGCCAGCCCTCAAATTGCTCTTGCTGTCAGGTTTCCTGATCTGAGGTAGTCGGGTGTCATTGGGGCACTGGGGTCCGTATTGATTTCTGTAGGACCGATGCATTCAGGCTCGTGGAGACTTTAACATCAGACGGGTGAAACCAAGGACATGATTTTTCAGGGTTGCTGTTGGGTTATCCTGCAGCGTGGGCGACAGCTCCGAGGAGCCAGTCCACGTGGGTTGTGCCCATGGAGCTCAGGCTTGTGAGAGATGGGAGGAAACCATTGCAGGGTTGAGAGGCCGCATCACCCCAATGGGGTTGGTACCCACTGGTACAGAAGGGTGCGGTGACAGAGGCTGCAGCTGGCTCCGTCTCTGATTAACACCCATCTGCCCCGAGAAGGAGAACAGGAGAACACCCACTGCCCCTCCAAAAAGGAAAAAGCGATGCGATACATCTCCAGTCTCTAAAGTTGGATCCCTGTGTCGAGCACGAGCAGTGGTTCCCAGCCCGGGGAAGTCAGAGCACCGTGGAGGTGGGAGTTCAGCCCCAAACTGTCAGTGCCACCCGTGGGGCTGTGCTGTGCTGAGCTGCAGCGCAGGGACACGGCCGCGTGGGCTGGAGGGGCTCTGCAGGGCTGGGGGATGCACGCTGTCCCATCTCTGGGTTTCTGTTGTGTGTTTAATTTTTTTTCCTCGTGTGAGTGAGTGGTGGTTCTGCAGCCTCTGTTCTCTCTGGGGGGAGTGCATGTGTAGAACGGGATGGTGTGTTGCCTCATTGAGTCTGGGAGAAGTCCTGTGATAGCACATTGGGGTTAAAAAAAATAAAATAAAAAGGAAGCTTTTTCCTTAATGTATAAATGAATATTTGTATGATTAAATTAACACAGAAAAAAATGCTCTGTGGCCGTTGAGAGTTTTATTGAAGCTGAAAACAACTTCTGGATCTGTCATCTCGCAGTTGGATGTACCCTTCTTTCTCCCGTCCCCTGACACTGAGGCGTATGCACTCAGTTCTCTCTCTGCCTTTCCTCCAACTCTCTTTAAAAAGAAGAAATTCGGTGCGTGCTGAGTTCTTCAACCGTTCCAGCCCCGGTAAAGGTGTGATGAGCGGCTGAGGCCCACGTGGACTGTTTGGTGGAAGGTGATGGGGGAGGAGAACCTGTTGTGAATGCTGGGGGGGCTGTCCCGGGAGCCCCCGTTCCATGGGGGTTCCCACTGGGGCTGTACTGGGAGCGTGGTGCAGGTACCTGGGGTGGGGAACGCTCGGGGAGAAGCACTACGGGAGCGTGTCTGGTGCCCCATGGATCGGGATGAGGGCGTGTGAAGGTCCTCGGTAGACACATGCACCGTCACTTGGGATGGTGGCATTTCCCAGGCCAGGCCTTGCTGCTCAGGGCACCCAGCCGAAACATTTGCCTATATAAACTGTATTTTGAAGCAGCTTAGATAAAGCTGATCTCTTGCTTACATGTGACTTAGTCACTAATCCTCGCAAGAAACCTCAATATGTGTGCACTGGGGTTTGCTTTTTAACATTTGAATAAGTGCCTGGAGCTTTCATGTGCTGTTTAAGCTTGACTGAAAGCCTCCCATGGAACAGACATCCTGCTACCTGTGCCTATGGGTATTTATTTTGTGCCGTGAAAAGAATGCACCCCTTGAGCTCTGGGTGCTCACGGGTGGCTTTAAAACAGGTCTATGTTTGGACAGGTTGGGATGCCTCCCCTTCTCTTCCCCCCCCCACCCCCAAAACTTTTCATTGACTGCTTATTTGCTTGCAGGAATCTGTTTGTCTTTAGGGTTGCAACCTGTCACAAGTTCACCAGAGCAGGACAGTGTGATCGCAGCTCCCTCCTAACGCTGTCTCCCGAGCAGGCGAGCAGCTGCAGCCGTTGCTATAGCGGAGGTCATCTTGCTGCCATGGCTGCTGCACAAGGAAATCCTGCATCATCCCTGGGCCTGCGTGCACGTGTGGGTCTGGTGGTATTCCTTCCCTCACCCCTCCACGCAGGGCTCCTTCTGCCACCTTCCCGTGCGTGGAAACAGCTTTTGGTGCAGGTTTTCTTTGGGAGCTTTCTGTGAGCTGGAATTGGGCGTTTGTGTGCTCAGCCGCTGCACGAATTGGAAGCGGCCAATTAAACAGAAATGGTTCAAACGTATCCCATTCATAAAACAGCTGAGTAAAAACGTGCGCTGGAAACCGAGTGCGGCAGCAGATGGCACCACACAGGTAAGCACCAACGTTGTTTGCTCCACCAAATATTATGGGATCAGGGCTGGCTTAAGAGCTGGTGCGTTCCCTTATTTTGTTTACATCTTTGTCTGCAGTAGTGAAAGCTCCATGACGCCTGGGCCTGGACTGGAGTAGGAGCCAGCAGAGGGAGCTGAGCGTGTCCCTGTCTGCAGCTTTCCCTGGTGGGACGCGGCTCTCCCAGCTCTGTGGAGCTGCGGCTGACGGGGCCGTGTCCCCAAATGCTTCTGGAGCAGCTGCCAACCCGGGCAGGGGAGGTGGTCACACGTTTCTGGGTGTGCTCTGAGCTGCTCCCACCCGCGATGCGGTGGCACTGTGTCACCCAGCGTGCTGCCGCCCCCGTGGAGGTGACCTGGGAGGTGACCTGCTGGGGAGGAACGCGAGCAGAGCTGGGATGTCCTATGGGCAGAGATATCCCATCGGTGGGGACGTAGTGCCCGAATTGCTCACGTGTGCGTGCGCTGCTGGAGCCCCAGAGCGTCAGGTGGAGCTCTGCTGGGGCAGGAGGACAGGAAGCCCAGCCCTGCTAGAAAGGAGCGTGACCCACGCTGTGCACTGCTGGCTGCGCCTGGGAGAGCTCCGTGCAGGGGGAGCAAAGGAGAACCTCGCGCTTCGTGTTATCTAATCTGCCCCGTTTTCCCTCCTCGTTGTTTACTGTGCTGGAGTTTCCTCAATTAATTCTGACAGCTGCAGTCTGCGCTGTGACGTCAGCCCACGGTGACAAAGCCCAAAAGCCCGGAGAGGCATCGAGTGTGACCATAGGGGTGACCCCGTCTGACTCCGAGGATGAGATGGGACCGCTCTCCCTGACCTCCCCGTGCTGTACAGCGAGGATGTGATGTCCCTGAGCGTAACTGCCCGGAGGGGTGTGGTGCCACCTCCAGTGTCCCCACATCTCCCACACGTGTCCATCCATTTCTATGGTGCATGGTGGCTCCGGATGGAGAGGGAAGGATGGCATCTCCCAGCGGAGGCTTCGGGAAATCCCACTTTGTCCATCTCAAATCGAGGAGGCGATGGGGAGCACGGCGCCCCACCGAACATGGGGACAGCATCGCGGGGTGGCTGCGGTGGGAAGAGACCTCTGGTCCATCTGCTCCAGCAGGGACACCCACAGCACACTGCTGGGGGCCGGGGGCTTCCGAAGATCTCCAGGAGGAATCCCACCGCTCTGGGACCCCCACCCCGGGCTGAGTCAGCGCAGGGGCTGCTCTGCTCCGCAATGCCCGCGGGCAGCGCGGGGTGTGGGGCTGCGGGTGGCGGTGCCTGAGGAGCAGGTTTGTCTGAATTTTAAAGGGATCTACATACGTAGCGATAAGGAAGCCATTATTTAAAGAGCAAACAAATGGGAACTGCTGGAGGTACTTTTTCCTTTTATTTTATTTTATTTTTTTTTTGCGGGCCGAGGGTGCGGTGCTGATGCCATCAACAGGAGTGGGTCCCACAGTGCTGCGGTGTGGGGCGGGTGACAGCTGTGCCGTTGGGGTTGGGATGTGTGCGCTCCTCGGGGTCGGCTCTGGGATCCGCCGTGCGGCGTCAGACGCTCCGTGTGCTGAGCTGGAGATGAGCCACGAGATGACAAAGTTTTGCTTCATCCCACCAGGAAGAGGGTTCCTGCCCCATCTGGAAATGCCAGTCTTGGTGAGCGCCTTCATGGCACGCTGATGGTGTCACAGCTGCGCCGTGGGACAGCTGCTAATCCCAGGACGTCCCCAGGCTGTGGCTGTGCCCGTTGGCTTTGTGTTGGCCAAAGAGAGGTGGGAACGTGGTGTTGCTGCTATGGGACCTTCACCAGAGAAACTCTAAACCTCCCCATGCACCACTGTCACCCAAACGACTGAGGTTGAGGTCCCACTGGTGGCTGCAGTCCCCCCTTGCAGGGTGTTGTGGGTGTCCATGGGGACTGGCACGTCCCTACTTGGGATCCTGCTCTGCTCCACCTTGGGCAGTGCCAGTGCCCTCCTTCCTTTTGGGGCTGTGGGTGTCACGGTGAGGGCTTTGTTTTTGAAAGGGCAGCTGATTCCCATCCTTCCCCCCCCATGGCTTTTTTCATCGGCTTTTGGTTGAGGATTAGGCCCGTGTTGACAGAACAAACACTTTGCTGCCCTCAAATCCACTGCTGAGAACAGAAGCCATGTTCTCGCTGCACTGGGGCCCAAGCCAGCACTGAGATGGGGAGAACTGGGTTTGGGGTGAGGGTGCCCCATTTGGGGTCGTTGTTGGGGCTGAGGTTGGAGCCTGGCTCCTGCAAGAGAGCAGAGGGCATTAACTGCAGTCTGCTTTAATATCCTCTCCTGTGAGACCATGATGGAATGGTGCTCATTTCCCATAGGGGGTCAGTGATGGTTTTCCCCCCCAGCCATGCTCCGTGGGGCTCCTCGTGGTGCTGCGGCTCCACAGGGAGGTCCAGACCGGAGGGCAGCTCTTGTGTGTGCTGGAGAATAGTTATTACCTGCAGAGGTGGGAGAGGGTCTCCCCATTGCTTGTTTGGAGTCTTGCCACCCTGGGTCCCCATTGAGCCCCCCAGACGTGGGTGCTGCTGTGCAGGATGGGGTGGGGGCTGCTTCCCTGGGCTGGCGGTGTCACACCTGGGTGATGCCTATCAGAACAGCACATCTCCTTAGGAGCCGGGTGACTCAGGGCTGAGTCACAGCTCCCGGCGCGTTGCTCATCCCCGCCTGCTCCGCGCTGAGCACTGTGTGTGTCCCCATGACCCCCCCACAACGTGCGATGCTCAGGGCTGCAGAGCAGCGCCTTTTCCCTGGAGCCGCAGTGCACGGAGTGGCCTCATCCCTATGGGCAGAGGAATCCCTGAGCTCTGCATGGAGGAATTGGGGATCTCTGCCCCCCTCCCTGGGAGCCCCAGCCCTTGCAGGGCAGGTTTGGGATTTCCTGGTCCCAAAGGGCTGCAGCTCCTCTGAGCCTGGGGAGCGGTGGCTGAGTGCCCGTTCCCATTCACCTCCTGCCATCCCTTCCCACCCAGCCCTGCCAGCTCTCACTTCCAGCCAGCACTGCGGCTTTTAGGCTGATCTTTACGGATTCCCACCTGGGACAGAACCTTCTGCTGCCTCTCCTGGGCAGGACAGCACAGGATGGTGGGGAGCTGTGCCCAGGGGCCTCTCCTGCTGCGGGGCACCGCGTGCTGCCCTGGGCTCGCGGGGCATCGGAGCGGCTCACGGGTTCTCCCTGACCCCGTGGCTCCCACGCTCCGGGGCCGTTATGCCCAAGAATCATTTGCACACGTTGGGATGGGGGGGGGGGGGGAGGAAGCAGTGGAGGAGAAGAATGAATTTGCATTTCTTCAGGGCAGCTGCTGTGGGAAACAAAGCTGCTGAGGGCTGCGCAAGAAGACATCGCGTCTGCTGGCACAGGGCCCTGCATGTCTCACCTGGCTGCGTGCGTCGGGCTGGGAACTGCTGCTGGGTGCCCGCAGCATGGCAGGGGGTGTTGGCCCCATTGCTCGGCCCCATTGGTGGGCTGAATGGTGAGGAAATGGGGGTACAATATAGAGCCGTGGGATGGTTGGGTGGGAAGGGACCTTGGAAGTCACAGGGCCATGGGATGGTTGGGTTGGAAGGGACCTTGGAGGTCATAGGGCCATGGAATGGTTGGGTTGGAAGGACCTTGAAAGTCACAGGGCCGTGGGATGGTTGGGTTGGAAGGGACCTTGGAGGTCATAGGGCCGTGGGATGGTTGGGTTGGAAGGGACCTTAAATCACTGAGCTGTAACCTCCCTGCTGGGAGCAGTAACCCAGCATGGGCTGTTGGAGGTTTGCATGCAGATGGTGCGGTGGGCAGCCCAGCTCTGGAGCTGTCCATGGTCAATGGTTCTCCCACTCTGCACCCCAGTGCCGTGCATGGGGTGGCCGTGACCCGTCCTCACGCCACCTCTGCCCGCATTTGCTCTGTGCTGAGCCGGGCGCACCCTGAGCCCTCTCTTCCTGGCACCGCTGGATGACCCACGGCCGCTTCCAGGCTTTTAATCCCGGGAGACAAAAGCCGGAGTTTAACGCAACCCGGGGATGAAAAGAGCGGGGCATTAAGCAGAGAACAGCAAACACGCAGGTGGATCCCAGTGCTCCCGGCTGCCAGCCCCGCGACCTCCCCGCCTGCGTCAGCGGCACCGCGGCCGAGCGGCCGAGGTCGGGAGCCCCGGGTTGTTTTATCAGGGTGGGCCCCACGCCTGTGCCGGCAGCAATAACCGCGGCTGTTTGCGCTGAGCATACGCACGTCGCCCCGTAAATGGGGTTTATGGCAGCAGCTGGAAGATGGGGAGGCGTGGGGCGCGTGGCCGGGGGCAATAAAGGGGATTGGCCCTGCCCGGCTCCGTGCTGCCGGGTTTTGGGAAGGGGCACGGCCCATGCGGGGCATGGAGGTGTTAAGGAGATGCTCCCCCATAGATCTGCACGGGGCATCGCACAACGTGCGTTTGCTGTCTGTCCCCGCACTGCTCCTCGTGTGCTTTGGTAATGTGGCTCCTGGGGGCCTTCCAGCACAGCCCCGGCCCCGATGCCTTCCCCTCCACGAGCAGCCGCAGCCCCCGCTCCGTCCCTGTGCCGCTGGGAGGGCCGTGTCCCCGCTGTCCCATCACTCCCTGCAGTGCGTTCCCTCCGGCGGCACGGGGACACCGCCGGGAGCTGTGGGGCAGTGGGATGGGAATGGGGCTGGGGTGGCTCTTCCTGACCTCCATCCGTCCTCCGGGATAACAGCGGAGTGAACGCGATAAAGCCAATGGGTGCGGGCCGGGGTGGAAGTGAACCGCAGCGAGCAAACATCCAGGGAAGAGCAATTAAGATTACGGGCGGCAGGAGGACACTGAGCGCGGCCCTGGGATCCCTGCGGGAGGAATCCCATTCCCCACACTGCTGTGCTGTGCAGTGCTGTGCAGTGCTGGGGACGCTGCCATTCCCCAATGCAGCGAAGGGAACCCACTCTGCGAAGACCCGGAACCGCTGTTGGCTCCGGTGCCGGCCCAGCTCGGTGTGCTCTGCTGTTTCGCAGTGACATTGAGTCCCTTCAATGGCTTTATTATATTATATCTCTCTGTTCCAGGGCCGCTTGTCTGTTGTTCTTGCTATGGAGGCAGCGATTGCTGCAGGCGCAGAGATTCCTCCGCGCTGATTCACGGAGCGCTGCTCCGTCGCACCGGAACCGGAGTGGGGATCAGGAAAAACCCTCAGAGCCGCGCGGAGCAGAAAAGCCAGAACTCATTTCCCCTCTGTTGTTGTTCCCGAGGTGTTGCAACCTCTTCTGTTCCTCTTTTGCATAGGTAACCAGAGCTGCTTGGAACCGGCTGGGATTGCACAACGCGGGGGTGACGCAGGCAGCCGCAGCCGTGGGTTCCCATGTGGGGCAGCCCCACCGCCGGCCCCGTCTGTATGGACCCCACCTTCCCCGTCACCCCCAGCCCTCGGGAGCACCGGGGGCCCTTGGTCGTGCAGCGGACATCACGTGGGCTGCGCCGGCCCCGGGGTTTTCCTGTCTCTGTTCCCCGTTTCTGGGGCCGTTTCCCTGTTTCTGAGCCCTGCGTCGCACCGCTCGCAAAGCAAACGCGCAATGAGGCGGGGAAATGGTTTTCCCTTTAATCTCTTTCACTTATCGCAATGTCCGGTGCTGCTGATAGGAGGAGCTGGGAGAGCTTTCCCAGCCCCAGTGGAGAGCGGGACAGGGGACGGGCGCACCGAGGGGACCCGGCTTTGGGATGCTCCTATAGAGCCCGGCCCCCTCTGCCCGCTGCCATCCCATTGCGTTCTCCCACATTTTGCTCCTGGCTTTGCTAATGACTGATAATTCAACCTAACGAGCACGGGAGGCCCCGGCCGACGTCCCAGCGAGGAGGGCAGGAGCACCACGCACAGCCCGTGCCTGCAAACATCCCCTGCCCGTTCTCTGCATGAAGATGCGGTGGAGGGCAGAGGTTTGCACGGGGAATGGGAAAGGGAACGGTGGCCACAGCGGTTTCGCAGTGCGTGCACGGCTGTGTGGCTCACCCGCAGGTTCTGCTCTGTATCTTAACTCCCCGCGGCTGATACACCACACCTATGTATCCGTGCACGAGCAGCGATAACGCTCCCTGCGCTTGGATGGCTGCGGGGCTGTGTGCTGGTTCCCGGTTGGGGGACTCCGGAGTGCATTTGGGGACCCAGAGCGCTGCATACGGTCCCGAACTATGGGGGCACAGTCGCTGGCAGCTCGGTGTGCTGCAGCTGCGTGGCTCTTGGAGGGATGCTCTGCACCGAGCGCGGCGTTGTGCGCTGATTGGAGCGGGGAGAGGATGCTCAGAGCAGTGCAGGGAGTGGTCCTGGAGCTGCAGTGCACTGGGGGCACTGGGGGGGACTGGGAGCTGCTGGGGGGGAGAGCTCTGAACCCCCTGAGACCCCCTGAGACCCCCTGGGGGTGACCGGGACCACTGGGGAGCCTCTGAGGGCAACTGGGAGCCCCTTAAGAGAACCTGGGAAGATCCTTGTGGAGGCAATTGGGAACCCCTGAGGGCAACCCAGAACCCTTCGGGGGGCAACTGGGGGTCCCTCGAGAGCCCCTGGGGACAACTGGGTGCCTCTTGGGTGGAGGCCCCAGCCCCCCTTCCCGGGGATCGGGACCCCCCCATCACTGTCACCCCCCCGTCCCCCCCAGGCACTGGGCCTGTAACATGTTCCTGGAGGCGTACAAGCTCTCCTGGCTGGTGCCCGAGGAGCATTCCTTTGAGGACTGCATGATCGATGATCTCTCAGTGAGCCGGGGGGGGTCTGCCCGGGCTGGGGTCACTGGCTGGGGACCCCCCCCAGCTGAGCCTTGCGGTGGTGGCCGAGGGAGGAGGAGGAAGAGGAGTGGGATAAGAAGCCGGACACCCTGCACCAGCTCATCCTGCACTTCAGCTGGATGGCACTGGCTGAGAAAAGGGGGGGGGGGCACCCGGATGCCTGGGTCCCCCCCTTGGGGGGGTCCCAGTGCACCCCTTTGAGCCATGTTCCCCCCCCCATCCCGCAGTAAGTTGGAGAAGGATCATTTGTACATGGCGTACACTGGCATCATGGCCAAGGTGGGTCCTGCCCCCTCCCCCCCCCATTTCCCCCCCTCCC
>JANHGO010006799.1:0-20894 GCA_024606505.1 Aquila spilogaster
ACAGACATCAAGTATTGGGCAAAATGGATGTTTGGTCTAATCCATTGTGCCTATGCCTGTGTTTTTGTTTAATGACTCCTGTTTTGTACTCATAGGAGAGTTGAATACAGCAGTCTCATTTGGGGTATTGGTTAGGGACAGGGTCTCCAGATGCCTTTTTCATGTATGAGGTTCTAACTTACTTATGCAGTGAATGGTGGATTTCTCTGTTAATTGATACTCAGAAATAATGTTTTACCTCTGGAAATAACTATGCAATTAATTTAATAAAATGAACTGATCAGAATGTATGTGTTTATTTTTGAATTATATGTCTACACATAAATGCTAATTAAAATTCATTGCTGCTGATAATAACACTATTAACATGTATATAGTGTACCGTTAACAGTAACAGAAGTAGCATTAATTAGTGGAATTAGATATTTTTTCTACTGAGATAGTGTCCCAAATGGAAATTACACATATTTGTACATTCTCTACAGTTATTACTAATAGCATCATTAAATCAATATAACATAACTTTAGAAGCACTGAATAGGTTTAGTGAGTGGGACTCAGTAGAGAATCCACTTTCTTTTTTTTTTTTTCTAATTGTGTGTGATTTTCAATAAAGTTGGGAATTTTTGGATGGCAGAGAAGACCTAATGTTGTGTTTTGCATCACAGAAAATAAATGAATATTTGTCAACATCGGTTGCTTCCAAGTTACAGTTTTTCAGGTGTTTTTGGAGCATTGGCCATAAGTGGCCACTGTGCATATGTTCACATAATTTATTTCATCTATTTTCTCAGTTATTTAATTTTGACACCACTGAAATTACTGTGCACATTTATTTTACAGTGTTCAGTACCTTGACTCACTCGGTGCAAGAAACTCTGGGAAGGATAGATACGTGGGAAAAGAAACTTTTCTGTTTCCCAGAAGATGAAGTGAAGCCACAAATAAATGAAATGAAAAGCTACGAATGCTCTGAAGATACCTTGGTGAGCACACTCGAGAAGCAGTATGTGGGACTATGTAACCCATAGTTCTATCCCTCCAGAGTGCAATGTAATCACACCAAAATCCCTAAAAATCTCAGTCTTTCTTTCCTCTTTTAGTGATATCCCAACTACAATTTTACAAGGATTTGTTTGCTTGCTTATTTCTGAGTGGCAGGTATAGTAAATGAGTTAACAGAGGGAAATACTAAAATAGGAAAATTGAAAGGTTTCCCAAGAAGTACTACTCTCAGAGGGAGACAGTTTACAATTTAGCAAGCCTGACTGCCAAACCCTACACTCAGACCACAAGTCCGAAAGATTCCTTGAAATTTAGCTGCTTATTTTTAATAATGTACATTAGCTATTATGACAATGAGGTTGAATTATCTTGTCGTCTTTTGGACAGAAAGATATGGGATATGTATACGTTATAAACCCTTCTATGGATAATCCAGAGTGAAGATCAATGGCAGAAAAACAGGTGTCTGTGATTAAGGAAGCTAAACATGGCAGTATATCACATCAATGGTCAAATTCTACCGGTAGAGCAAGTTGACCTAGTAAAGTCAATATTATGATGTAGGTAGCATACTAACACAAAAAGGAAGCTAGAATTAATACTGAAATTACGGAGATTTTATCTATTATTAATATCCTTTCCATGCCTGAGTATTATAGTCCTAAGAAGGACAATGAAAGATGATAAATAAATTTAAAATGATACTTAGCTGGCCAGCCTGCATTTAAAGCAGGTAAGTATTACATAGCATGGCAATGCTTGGGGCATTCAGAAAACGTTCTGTCCCTATGTATGCCAAAAATAGTTTTTCAGGGGTATTCAGATATCAGTGATAAAGTAATATTTAAAAATAATATTTGAAATATAGGGAATGGATATGTAAATAACACAAAGGAGCGAACTGAAATAGGATTTAAACTGCAGACAGTGAGGGTGCTCTAAGACAGGAAGATGTGGAACATGATGATAAAATATCTCTAAGATTCATATGCAATTTATGGCATCTAAACTTTATTCCCTTTTTCACTTCCTCAGATGCCATCTCTGTGTCTTATTGTCAGTGGATGCCATGGAGAGTCTCTCAGTGCCTTTTCAAAATCCGCTAGCAGAGAGGTAAGAAGGAAAAGCTTTAGGAAACCATTTCCTATCAGGAGATAATTCCCTTCCCGAAGGTAAGTTCATAGCTTAACTGTTCAAAAATCCTCCTCTCTACAACCAGGAAAGTGAAGACTAATCTGAGGATTCAAAATGGAATGTTCAGCTTTGACTGAGACACCAGACTTGGCTGAAGTCTCATAATGACAAAAGATTTGTAGCAAAACCAATTCTTTGTGGAAGAGAGAGTCTGAGAACATGAGAAAAAAAGAGCAGAAATGGTACTTTATACATGATGTACAGAGAGTGTGAGGACCAAAAAATGTGCCAACCAGGCCTGGAAAATTAGAATTTTCCTTTGTATAGACTATTCTTTTGAAGAATCTGAGCATACTTTGCTCAAGACTTTCTTTCCCTGATTCCTTTGTGAGGAATGAGAGAGTTAGAATCATATAAGAATAGAATAATTAAGGTTGGCAAAGACCAGTATGATCATCTAGTCAAACTGTCAATGTATCCCCAACACGCCCTCTAACTATGTCCCTCAGTTCAATGCATTACCACTCTTGTAGAGAAGTCATTTTTCCTAATATCCAACCTGAACCTCCCCTGGGGCAACTTGAGGACACAACCTCTTATCCTATCACTATTACCTGGGAGAAGATGCTGACACTCACCTCACCTCAACCTCCTTTCAGGGAGTTGTAGAGAGCCATAAGGTCTCCCCTGAGCCTCCTCTTTTCCAGACTGAACAACCCCAGCTCCCTCAGCCACTCCCCATAAGATTTGTGCTCCAGATCCTTCATGGCTTCATTGCCCTTCATTGGATATGCTCCAGAGCCTCGGATGTCTTTCTTGCAGTGAGGGGCCAAAACTGAACACAGTACTCAAGGTGTGGCCTCACCGATGCTGAGTACAGGGGGACGATTATTTCCCTGTTCCTGCTGCCTGCACTATTTCTAATACAAGTCAGGATGCCACTGATTTTCTTGGCCACCTGACCACACTGCTAGGTCATGTTTAGCCAGGTGTAACATGCCCAGATGCTTTTCCTCTGCACAGCTTCCCAGTAACTCTGCCCCAAGCCTGTAGTGTTGCCTGGAGTTGCTATGACCAAAGTGCAAGACCCAGCACTTGGTCTTCTTGAAGCTCATAAAATTGGCCTTGGCCCATCAATCTAGCCTGTCCAGATCCCTCCGTAGGGTCTTCCTACTCTCACACAAATCAACACTTCCAGCCAACGTGGTATCATCTGCAAACTTACTGAAGGTGCACTCAATCTCCTCATCCAAGTGATCAGTAAAGATATTAAACAAGACAGGCCCCAGTACTGACCCCTGGGGAACACCACTCATGACCAGTCACCAGCTGGATTTAATTCCATTCACCTCCACACTCGTCCTGGCTATCCAGCTGGGATCCAGGTGGATCCCATCCAGCCCCTTGGACTTGTGACAGTCAAGACAAAGACTATAATTATCTAGTTTGTAATAGTGCTGCCTGTGTGATACCTGCTGTCAGTAGCCTGTAGATAAACTACAATGAGGGATACCTACCATTGCTCTAGCTTACTTGGACCATTGTATTATTTTATTACTGGTCTCACAGATTAATAATAAAAACCATGTCATGTAGTGGGCATTTCTAGAGGACATTTCAATCAAACCACATTAATTCAGTATTGGATATACAAATATTATGAAATCATAAGGTGTTGTGTACTCTCATTTTTTACCTACAAGAAAGTTTAAACTGTATATTTAAGGTCACCTTGGAGTTTAATTTGGAATAAAGTAAACATACTATATTCAAAAAGGAAAAAATCCTAACTAATTTATCACTACTTACTCTTTCCTATGGCAAGCAAGGCTAAAAATAATTACTATCTGCTTAAAATATTCCTTCCAAAATAAAAAATACAACATTTAAAATCAAATAATTGTATTCTTAAAAGTGGAGCCTGCAGAAAAAAATGTAAAGCACTGAAATACTTTTACTTCTTTTGAAGCACAATTATGTAATTGCATAATTAATGTTATATTTCTAAAAGGCACGGTAGTGGCTTTACATAGAAAAGTCTAGAATTTGTTACTTTTATGTTCTACATAATCGGTGCCTGTTCTTCCATCTGAAGGCATTATGGTGCAATAAAATTTGATACTTTACAATATACGTTGTTAATTTCCTTCAATACACAAAGATTTTTAAAGAATAAAGGTTTAAAACAAATTAAATCACAAATATTTTTGTTATATCATATATATGTATATCTGTCACCTTTCTTTCTGATTTTCATACACTGTGGATGAAGAAGTAAGAACTCTTTGCTTACAGGAATGTACCACCAGCATTGCTGCATTAATATATGTAAGGGCAATATTTGCACGATCACACAACTCTGTTCTCATCCCTGCTGCCACAGGTTTATCACATAACAGGTGGCATATGGGCAAACAGATGACTTGTAACTGGGTGCATCAGACTGCCTCAGGGCTGCCAATTTCAGGATGGGGAGGTGGCTTATTGTAGCTGGGAGTGTATACAATGTGCTGGTGCTCAGCCTGGTTCCTTGGCAAGTGTGAGCAAAGCACCTCAACGTGTACAGAGCATTCTGGAAATATACTTTCAGTACTCTCACATTTCTCAATCACAGGGAAATATCCATATCCTCCAAAATGCACAATATGTGAAAGTTAGCACTTTTGCAAGAATGCATTTGATTCCAATAAATAGCTAGATGGCAAGCCATGTATGCATTATTTACAGTGCAGAGAAAGATGAATGAGTGGGGAAAAAATAAAGGAAAAAAAAACAAACAAAAAACAAAACCTAAATGCCAGTGAAAAAAAACCTGATGAAATATGAAGAATCTATATTCTTCCTGTCCTCTAAAGGAACTCAGTGCACACAGTGCTAATCTTTTGTCTGCCTGTACCAGCAGTTAGTGTCTATCTGCCTGTCATGTAAACAATTTAAACATGTAAACAATTTAAAGAAAAAAAAAGTGCCTTATTTCCAGTATTTTGTGTTTTCTTTTCTGCAGTTTATTCTCTGATCTACTTCTTGCCTTTGCTTTGGTTTTCTACATTGTTTCTCTTTTCTGTGAAAATGCAGTGCTCTGAAGTTGGCATTCCTTTCCCTTGCTTTCATTCCTAAAGAATATGAATTCTCCTTGCACCTACTGTCACATCGTTGAACAGTCATATGCTATGATGTGATCAAAACTAGATGAGAGTTGGCTTTCCCAGGCCAGTCTCTATTCTTGTCCCTTTCTTCTGTGTGTTGGTGCCATCTGCCTGACATCTGGAGCTCAGCACTGGGGACCGAGTCCTGAACCATATCCATGTCCCTAACACTGATTCATGTTGTGATCTTCAGAGACAGCAGGACAAAGTGAAAATTGTTCTTTCAATAAATAATTCAAGCATTCAGACTGGAATTCAAGCACTCATGGACCTGTGGAAAAATAACCTATACACTATTGCACAAGAAAATTGAAAAGTGCTGTATTTGTTTAAAGTAACAGAGGCAAATTTTGTATTCGTGTATTGGTAAGTATTGTCAGTCTCAGTTATCCTCCAGCTGCTGTGAGTAGGAAGCTAGTTCTGTTGCTAGGACAGTCCTTGTAACATATTTATTTAAGTCTAGGATTCTTCTTTTTGCAAGATGAAGTTACCTTTCCTGCAGGGCTGTGAAATTTAAATACTACATGAAAATAGTAGAGGCAAGTTTTTGTGCAAGGGAAAACATTCCTATCTTCATCCCCATCTCCATCTCTTTCTCCATCTCTATCTCCATCCCTGTCCCAGTTCCCATCTTCATCCCAACCCCATCCCCCTTCCCATCCTCACTCATATGATTATTCATCTCTTCTTTCTCTTCTTTCTATTATCCTGTGCAGACATTACTTTCTCCTTCGAGTTTTTTTTTTTTAATTTAATTTATCCTATAGATATATATATATATCCTATATATAGAACAGTTCATTCCAGAGTTCAGCTTCCTTCTTTGCTGTCAATGTGAGATTTTCAATGACCTCTTCTGTAACAAGTTATCTTGTCATCTTATCTCTTGCTATAAAGTGTTTTGAGAGACTTTATATGAAAGATGCTGTATGAAAATTAATTCAATTTTACTGTTTTAGCCTGAAGCAGGTGTTGCACTAACAGTTGATTTCCCTCTCCTCTCCCTTCTAGATGTAGTTGCTGTCTTTTTAAACAGATGTTGTGTTTGTGTTGTGTTGTTTTTTTGTTTTTTTTTTTTTTAATGTTATTTATCAATCCAGCACACAAAACAGATTGGATTTAGCAGTTCTCAAATACATTCTTTTTAGTAAGGTCTTACTCTTACAACATATAAACTATATCAAAACTAATAAGACCCCTGAGAATAATGGACTTGCAGAAACAAGTTGCCTCAACCAAGATTTTAATAGGAGTCCGAGAGTCATAACAAAATTGAAAAATCACAGATGGAAAAGGCCAGACTAGAAGAAGTCCCTAGAAGACCAATCTTCTCCATATATAGATCTCTGTAGTTTGTTTTTAAAATTTTCAGTTCTGAAATTTTATGCCAAGTGGTGACAAATTTTGTCATGTGTTTCATAAATGTATGATTTGCTTCTCCCTCTAGTTTAACATTCATGAATCGACAACGATTTCAGAGGATTCTCTGGGACTTCCCGAGAAAGCAAATGAATATTAATATGGGAGCTTCTATATCTGATTTTATGACTCTAGAGTTCTGTGGTGGCCTAGGTAAAATGCATAAGTATGCTTCAGTCGAGTACACTCAGTACCTTCAACTGACCATTGATGGCGAGCCTCTATCTCTTTCCATAACCTTGCATCCAGAAAAAAGCTCCTTTGCATCAAAACTACCCACCTTTACTCACAAGAGGGAAAGATGAAAAATCATTAGAAACCTCAGACTTTTGAGGGACTGAGAACAAGGCAAATAGGTAGATTCCAGAGAACTGTGTAAGGAAAATGAATAAGTGACACTTGTGGAAGACAGCTACAAAATTAAGATTAGAAGGCCCAGTCCTACAAGATGCTGAAGTTAATGGATGCATCCCTAGAAATCATTCTGCATACACATCTTTGAATTACTATAAATTTGAAAAAGGTAGTATTCATCAGTAGGTGAAGGTTGCATATTTACAGAAACACAGACTCGCAGTTACTGAAGCTAGAAGGTCTCTCTGGAGGTCTTTTAGACCATGTGTGTCCAGCGTTTTGGCTTGCCTAGGCCACGTTAAGTAAAGAGGAATTGTCTTCGACCATATATACATAAATTGCTCTGAAAGTAATGCATCCTATTTGTTTCCATGGAGTCTACAACAGATACAAAGAGCACAATAACACTATTTGATAGAGCAAATTCTCAACTACAAAACACTGTTTTTCTGCATAGTTACCACCATTAGCTCTGCATTTTCACCAGCGATGAACAAGAGCCTGCATGCTGAGCTCCTGAATATCTGCACCAGTGGAGGTGAACCACTGTCACCACTGCTGAAACGCATCACCCACATTCTCACTGTGCTAACATCCACTGTTTGGTCTCCATAAACATTCAGCAAGCATCAGTGTATGTCAATGGGTGCCTTTCTTTCCATATAGAGAAATTCAAGGACACAACTTTGCTTTATACACACTACCACATCAGACACCATTTTGTCAGACTGCCCTTTTGCTGCCATCTGTCACATTGCAACAAAATGTAATGGGATATCGGTGGGAGTGTTCAGTGTTCAGCCTCCACTGCCATACCACCAACATCTGCCTCTGACATCATGGGTCAACATAATAAAACAGGAGGCATTACTTTTGGAGCAGCCCTTGTAAAGTATACAATATCATACATATGTAAGTAATGAAACATTTTAATTTTTAATATTTTTCTTAAAGCATTAAATAAAAGAGAGGAACAAAACCATAAAACTAATGGGACATTTGATCTTATTTTTGCGAAACACATGCATCAGTCTTGTTCAGTGGAAGTGGTTACAATTCTCTTTGAGCTCTCAAGGTGTTCATCAGATATTTTTGATGAAATTTTATTCTTCCTGTACTTTGCCCTTGACAATTGTTCACAAACGTACATTCTGCCAAAAAGAGATGACATGAATAAGGTTTGGTTGTGAAGCAAAGGATATTTTTCTCTGGTAAGAGAGGTCTTAGGAAAGTCTGGTAAAGAAACATTATTAGATTTTTGAGTTGAATATCTGATTGCCACTTTATACATTCCATTTGAAAATTTTCAGGTAATGTGTTTATGTCAACTGAAAAGATGTCACAAGCATAAATTGATTTTTTTTGAAACCTTGAAACCTACTCTTAACTCCTTTATCAAAACAGAAAGCAAGGCTACATATTCTTCACTGTTGAGAGCACTGTGTTTAGCCAATGTATTAAAATGCACACAATTAATTGCCATCGCTTGAATCAGTACTGCAGAGCACTCACATGCCATGCTTTCAATTGACACACTGTTAATAGCACACTGACAGTTTGGTTTGGTTGTTATTGAGTGATGGGTGCATGCCTGGGACCATTCCATGGTAAAGAGCCACTGCCTTTATAGCACAGGGCAAGGTGATCACATTGCCAGCTATGTTGGGTCTCATGCGGCCCATGGATTGAACATGCTTGATTTACACCAAAAGTACAATTTAGGAAAAAAAATATATATTTGTATGTATGCAATCCTTGTATTAATAGCACCAATTACAAAATTGTTGTGGTTCTTCCCAGGAGTACAGAAGGAGTACACATCAAACTGTTCCAGGAGTGCTTCTAAGCTCTCTGCCATAATGTCTTTTTCATAGAAATGAATTTCAGACATGCAGGTCAGATGGGATCTGATCATACCTAGTATCTTGTATCATATTATTTGAGAAGGAGAAGACACTCACCTACACCTACAGGTCAGTATAGAAGGGGCCAAAGACAGCAGTGACAGTTCTGAGGAGGCATTTCACAGGAGCAGAGATTGCAAGTGCCAGCTTGTCCTTGCTGTGGTGGATGGCTTGTTGCTGAATAGGACTCCAGAGGTCACTTACAGTTTGCCCACAAAATATGAGCTGTTAGAAAATTGTTTTACCTGCAATCTAAGCCATTTTCAGGAATATTTATGCTTCAAATCAAGTCTTTACAGGATGGACTTTTTGTTAGAAAAGCTTAAAGTGCTAAAAGTGTATCTTGGTTTAAAATAAACTAAAACAGTTTTCTCTCAGATTTTAAACAAAGACAAGTCTTCTTGTTTTACAAAGCAGCCCTACATATACGTGCAGGTACATGTACATGTCTATGTCTATGTATAAATATACGATAGCCAAAGCCCAGAACTGGAGAATTTATTCAGTGAAGTTTCATTTTTCATGAAAAAATTGTGAAGCTTGCAGGTCATCCCACTGCACACGACTCTGAGTCTTGAAGTTTCAGAACCATCCAGAAGTGGATGGTTTCCACCTTTCCACTCCTGTCTTGATGACATATTTTCAGGTGTTCTGTAGCGCCTCTAGTATTAGCAGAATATGAAATTAAAACATTGTTATTCATTAACTGAATAAGGACAGAGACTTTAATAAAGACATACCTCAATCTATCTTGTTAAAAAGCCAGAATTACATACATGGGAAACATATCAGAAGGTGTATGAATATAAAGGAGATTTATGCAGATGAATCTAAGAGCCAAACTAGCAGCTTGTGGGTTTTTCAGTTTGAAGGAACAAAAGAGCACAGACAATTAGGGTTGCATAACATTAATCTAGAACTATTCTCAGTGAACTTGTTTATTTTTCAATTATCCAAACATAATCATTAATATTTTAATATGACTTAAAAGTTAAGTATAAAATAACATCAGTTCTACATCAGTCTCAGGCTGAAGGAAACTTTGAGTTTACAATACAAACTAAAATAGAGACAAAGTCAAAGACACAGGGCACAAACAAAATCAGATGTGTTATGAGCAAGCAAATAGGAGAAGATAAACTTGATGTGATATTCCAAATCAGAAAATTCGGAGAAATGTCTGTAGATAGTCATGGCCTAATTTATCTGGAGGAATGAAAACATGACTCAAAAAGTAGGAAAAAAATCTTCAGATGAGACAATCATATTTAAAGTATTAATTGCCTGGAGAAAATGATCAAGATATTTTTTATTTCTCCCCATACTTCTACCCCAGACTGATAATGTCATTAAGAAAGAAAGAAACAAACAAAAACCCTCTTGCATAAAGACTACTGCAAGTAGTAGTCAAAAAGCAGATATTTAAAATGTTGAGGATCTGGAAGATTGGTCTCTTTACCGACCTTACACAGAACTCGGCCTTAGGAGGCATTTGGAAAACAGTCCTGCAACTTCATCCTGGCATTGTTTTTCACTGCAGCTGAACATTACTTTCAGACAGAAGCATTCTTTCCCAACAAGTTCTTATCAAGGCCATGAAGTCACCTGCAGTGACTGAGACTTTATTGCAAGCATCTGTGGAACGTGAAATTTGTGGTCTTAAGGGTGCATGCTTATGAATACAGGCATGGCTGTTCTGAACATATGTCGTATATCTAAAGGACATCTGTGATGAATATCTCCCAGGTGATAATTGTATCAAGAACCCTCTGCTCTGAAAGGAACAGCTTCATCACTGAAGCTAAAGAATACAAAATGCTGGTAATAATATTTTATGCTGATGTAGCACCTTTGTTTTAAATATCTTAGGTATTTTACTAAAGTTAGTGAGCTTCTCTGTAAAAGACATAAAAAAATATTTCCCAAGGAAAAAATATATATTGAAGAATGGCAGTGCATCTTCAGATAGAATTTCTTGAATAGAGCATTGTACCAGGTCTGAGTCTGTGTCCAAGATATTACTGAAAATACTCCTTAGGATTTCAGAAAAAATTATAGTAAGTTTAAAACAAATCATGAGACATGGAGGTGGTTGCCCATGCTCACAAGAATAAATGCCAGAGAAGTAAGTCCCTTGTACAGTATAAATAAGGTGTTGTTTAAATTCAGTGTTGTCAGCAGTCATATTACAAATTTCACTGTATGATTTCTTTTTCTAGGCAAGCTCATATAATTCTATGCTTACTTAACAATATCGACATTATTTTAAAAAAAAAAAAAAAAGAAAATCCTGATAATGCGACTTAAGTGCATGTCATAATCTCAACATTCATGATGGGAGAGCATAAAAAATCAGTTCGTATAAACATCTTAGTTATAAACCTCTTTATTTCATTGGGAGTATGCTGGTTTTAGCTGATGAAAATAGCATTGCTGCAGAGATATGTAGAGATAAAATTAGATTTTTGGAGGTATAATCTTATACCATTCTCCCTTTCCACAAAGCATTTAGAGTTTGTCCTTTTTGAACATAGGGTATGGGACTGATCCAGACTGATCTGTTATAGTAAGTGCAGTGTCCCTTTCAGTTTCAGCAGCAGAGGGGACACCATAAAGGTCCCAGGAAAGACAAAGACTTCCTCTTTTCCTTCTTTCCTCTCTACTTTCCTCCCTCCCCTATCTTTCTCTATCCCTTTTTTCACTCTCCCTCCATCCCTCTTCCCTTGTTTCCCCTTTCCATTACCCATTTTTCCTTCTCCCTTTCCCTTTTCCTTTCCTTTTCTCCCTTCCTCTTCCTCTTCATACTCAGACAGTGACTTAAAATTTAATTTGGTCGTTGGGTTCAAAGTTGAGTAAGCTATTTTGAGTTTTGTTTGTTTCTGAATCACAACACACTGAGATCTGTCTGTGCCCTCTTCCACCCCTCAGCCCACTTCTGCTTTCTGCAGCTCTCTGCTCTTTTCTACCCCTTATCTGTGTCATAGCCAGAACAAAAGCTCCCTTTTCAACCCAGCACAAACCAGTTGTTTCTCGGGGGAGTAATGCTACCTAAACAGTTGCTGCTGCTGTATTCTTTTCAGAGAGCTGCCAATAGCTGAATTAGCTTGTCTATATCTATGCTTTCACTCCATAGTGATTACCTTAGGCGGAACCACATAAGCTTAATATTTTTCCCACACTTATGCAACTTTCCTTTTTCCCAGCAGGGCCTTTTTGGGGAGTTCCTTTACTCACATTCTTGGCAAAGAATGGTCTTTGTTCATTTTTCAGTAGAAGAAATGGAGAAAGAAAAGGTAACTCACATCCAGCCCCAACCCACACACCATCCTTTTATAGTATTTTTGGACAATTCTTCTATCCAATTAGAGCTTGTAGAAAGCATAGGCCATTTGAGAAAGACAGATTTGACTTACCTTTACAGGTAGCTAGTTGTTTGAGATAGTAAGTTCAGATTTGTGAAGATCCATGTTCAAGTCCTTCTCTGTTCTGATCCAGACCAGCTACATGCGTCTCACATTACAGGTGATGTTCTGATGATTAGATGATCCTCCTTTACTCCCCATTTTTTTATCTCCTCCTTCCCTAAACATGTCTTCTACACAATGGCCAAATATCTGATGTCTATACTGATTTCAGATGAAGGGGAAAAATGTCATTTCTGGTTTGAATACAGAATTTTTGTACCTTGTTCTTGTAGACACTGACTAGTAAGGCAGTTTACATGATAAGTTTTTTAAGAATTTACCAATGTTTGTTTTTCATACAGTCACCAAGGCTGGAAAAGACCTCCAGGATCATTTAGTCCAACCATTTTCTCTAAGGCAGTATTGAAGAAGTTCACAAAGGATTGTTGTGAGTTCTGCATCAAAAATTGTGCAGAAGTTTTATTCTGTTTATTTTAGAACTGACAGATTTGAACTTACCTGCTCAACAGTATATAATTTTCTGAACCTTTGTCTTATCTTCCAGACAGGATAACTTTGATAAATGTAGAAGTTTCAAGGTTTACTGTTAGATGCATTCTTTATTTCCTTGCAATATTTCAACCTTGGAGGTTCTCAGACAGAGCCTTTCAAAAGAGGAAGAAAAGCTCACCCAGTGTTTGAGAATATGAATAAAGTAACAGATATTTTCTACATAGGCTTTTAGAGAAAACAACTATTAAATTATCCTGTGACTTCCTTCTAAGGTTCCTGTTAAACTGTCCAATTCTTTTTAGGCTTTCTCCGTCTTTTTCAACTGAATGTTTTGTTTGTAATGTGAAAGTCAGAGATTATCAACATTCAAAATAATACAAAACTTTTGAGAGTGTGATAGCAGGATCTCAGAATAACTTTGCCAGAGTCTACTCTCTGAAAGTCTTTTCAGTGCCAAATGCTAACTTCTGCAGGCTTAGAGATTTCTGTATAACAGTTGCATAGAGATACTGCAAATATTGCTCCACTTGTGAAACTTTCCTTCTAGATACTACTTATCTTCCAGAAAGGGATTGGACCATGCCCACAATTTATTAAAACTTCTTTACCATCAACTGTGTTGATTCTTTGGACTTATTATGCAGTTTTAGTAATAAGTTAGGTTTTCTGCTGAGTCTATATGTACACATCTTGTTCTGCTGGGGAATGATAATGTTCCACTTGGGGCTAAGTTCTCAAAAGAAGTAGCTGGACACATAAATAAAAAGGTGCAGATGAGTGTTGAGACCTGAGACAAACATAACAAACAAAAATTTTATAGAAAAAAAAAACTCCAGTGCAAATCAGTGATTTAACAGTGAAAAATATTGTAAATAAGTCTCAGTGTCTGCACATATGTTAAACCAAGTGTGAAAGAACAGAAATCTAGTAATTATACAATTTTTTTTTCAATTTTTCAAAGATATAATACATTTGTTTCAAATTTTTCTCCCATTTTTTTTATAAACAAAAAGGGTTTTGAAAACAATAAGAGATATTTTACTTTGGTTTTATCTGAATGATTTACTTCTTATTCACATGCCTGTGTAGAGAACAATTCATAATTCACAAATAAATACTACAGATTGTACTTCAAATACAGATCTACACTGGGATTTCACAACATTTGCTGAAAAACAAAGAAACAAGAAAAAAAAACCCACACTGACCTGTTGATAAGAATATTTAAGAAAAACAGCAATGGACAGGATGACAGTCTCCCACAGTTCCATTTTTGCTGATTATTTAGACACTTGAGATACCAAGGTATAGAGGAAAAGCTATGAAACCTACCTAAAATCTAACAGAAACTTTGACAGAATGTATAACTACAGCTGTTTTTATCTTTTCTTTCCAGAAATCTGTGTGTTAACTTTTTTTTCAGTGCTTTATGGTTCATGACTTCAAGCACTGCAACTCATGTATTTATTCTTACAGACCTGAGCTAGCTGATGTTTGTGTACAAAATAATTCTTGTGTCATGTTAGCATACAGACTAATGTTCACTTGGAGTTTCTCTGATATTGTGTTTATGTCACACATAGTCCTGAGCTTACTACAACCAGAAAAAGAAGCTGAGAAAATCCTTCAAGAAAGTAATCAGAACTTTGCTGTCAAATCAACATAATTTTATTAATAAGCTTATTTCCCTGCTACTACCAAATATTGAGTATGAAAAGTCAAAGTTTAGATGCACTTTTCATCTGAAAGTTCCATAGTTCTGTGCCAATAAGTTTAACACAGTTGTGCGAGAGGCAAAGGGATGAGGCCAAACTCTTCTCAGCAGTGTGTGGTGATAGGATGAGGGGAAATGGTCACAAACTGACGCATAGGAAGTTCCGCACAAATGTGTGTAAGAACTTTTTCACAGTGCAGGTGACAGAGCACTGGAACAGGCTGCCGAGAGAGGTGGTGGAGTCTCCTTGTCTGGAGATATTCAAGACCCGCCTGAACGCCTACCTCTGTAATCCAGTCTAGGGAGCCTGCTTTGGCAGGGAGGTTGGACTAGATGATCTCTGGAGGTCCCTTCCAGCCCCTGCAATTCTGTGATTCTGTGAAAAGTATCTATTTTTGTTCAGGTTGGTTTTATTAAGAGCTATTTACTTTTATGTCCAAATTATCCCCTAGGTACTTTGCAAATATTAAGGGCAGCAATAGTCAAAGAAAAATTAAACATAATTAACCCTAAACTACTTATGAAGCTGCCCTCATCAAGCTGCCTACTGAATTACAACCTGACAGGCGGCACTATTGTGCTGCCCTGTTTTCTCTTTTCCTGAAAGAGGCCTGGATAATTTAGCATTTCTTCTGTCAGCTACAAGGGAAGCCAGGAACTTGGCATTTCAGGTCCTTCTCCTGATGCATCATGGCTTTCTTTTGTAGTAAGTCAGACCAAAGTTTTTCCCACTGAAATTATTTAACAGACCTCAAAAAAGAGCTCAAGAGCTGTTGCAGATGTGCTGACACTTCAACACACTTACAAACTGCAGGCAGTCTGTCCAAATCAACCTCTGTAATCACATCTAATAACTCCTCATTAAGTAATTTAAAGGAAAAATCTCTTGTTCTAGACAGACAGCTCTAAAGCACCTTTTAGTATTAAATATGTATGTACATATATGCATAGTATGTATTTGTATGTGGATATGTTTGCATACACACAAACAGAAAAGTGTATCAAGAAACCTGACAATGCTGAGTACATCGTATGCAAATAACTGAAGTTTATTTCATTAATGTCTGACTTTCTGGGTTAAGCAGTAAAGTCAGAACTAGAGTTAATATCTGTAAGATCTTTCTTTCACATTATCACTTGTAAAGGTCTCTGAATAATAGAAAATGGTGACTGCTCTGTCGACTCCTCCCTTCAGCTGCTTATTTAAGTAATACTACACCTGTTTGTGCTTGCTACTTGAAATAAGAGCACCTCTATTCTGCTTTGCCTCTCATTATTTTCCATATTTTGGTAGAGTTAATTCTCAGTTGACAAGATTCGTTGTACTCCAGTAAGATATATCTTCTCCTCCCACCCTCACCCCCAAACTTCATAAACTAAATGACAAACTGACAAAAAAATGGGTTGGATATCTTCCATGATGTGAACAAAGGGAAAAGGCTTAGCAGAATGAATGTGTGACTTTTTGGCACACACTGTCAAATCAAGAACTATCTCTAATCTCCTGTTTTCCTCATACCATAATTATAAGACCTTTGATTTAACTTTCTTTTATACTTTCTCCATGCACCTGCTGTTTGATATCAGGGTTCAGATTCTACAGAATGGCAAAGTGAGCATACAAATGTGCAAGGTTGTAGATGTAACCAAGATAATTAACATGGAGAGGCATGCTCAGCATATTTTACCTTTTTTTTCTTTCACAGATAAGGTCTGTCTTTCCTTTGAATGTAAGAAGAGGCACCATGTAGTATTCCTACTGCAATTAATTGATGAATATATTCTCCCATCCAGAGTTTCTTATATGCCTAGAAACCTGCTACGATGCGACCTAAATATGTGTATTCAAAACAAGAAAGAGAAAAAAGATGAGGAGAATAAAAATAAAAATAAGAAAGGAGAGGAAATAGCTGATACATGTCAGTTACTGTATGTGTATTCTGAATTTATTCTCCTAACCTAACTTGAAATCCTAGAGAAATTGGGTGCTTCAGTTAAAAGTCTCCCTAGGCAGTTTCAACTCACATGATGATTATTTGCTCAGAAGTTCACTAAAGGTCTATTTGACTGTGGCAGTATTACAGAAGGTCATATTTTTTCAAAGATGAACTGATACTGAAAACTTTCTACTATTTATTGGGCAGAAATAAGCTTTCCATCAATATGGAACACATACTATTTTTTTGACATATTTCTCTTATTTTCTGATGTTATTTCATCACTATTTCTTGAAGATTTTACAAGAAAATGCCACATTTTTCTCAATAATAGATTTCTTCATATTCTCTCTTACAGTACATTAAAACTTGATAGATTGTAATATTCTATGTCATTCTCAGTTTTTTTAATTTTCTGGCATGAAAATCTATGTCAAAGCACAGCAACAGGAAATCAGTATTTTCAAAGTATCTGAAAACTTCAAGTAGACAATAGATAGTTCCATTGCACTGGAAATGAACATTTATTTAGAATATTTCTGATTTAGATGCAGTTTGAAAACCTGAGAAAATAATTAGAGAATTAAACTGTAGTTCTTTCTGGAAAAAGCTCGGAGATTGTTTTAATCGGAAATTTGATCCTATAAAAAATACTTTCCTCTTTGTTTTGTCTGTGACAGTTACTGTAAGAGAAACATTGATAAGTTGAAATATGAAGACTTTCTGTAGTTTGGCTGTGGAGGCTAATTCACTGAGCCTGAATAGATTGACAAGATCTAAACATGGTAACATGATACTCTGGCTAGATCTATTATGAGAAAAAAATATTTTATTAAAAAGTAAATAAATAAAGATGTATAAATATATAGTCCCAGATCCAGAAAACCTGGAAATGTCTCTGTGCTATAAGCAAAACAATGTTTTGGTGAGTGGAAGTGGAAGAGGAATTAGACAGGAAAAATTGAGTTCTACTGGTAATCAGTCAGAACACAATAGTTCATATAAAATATTTGAAATTTTAGAACCACTATCTGATTTAAATATTTTTTTCCAATCTTGTAAGTTGAGAATATTATTATTATTAATAATAAATAATAATTAAATAATGATTAAATATTATTAATAATAAAATGATAATAATTGATAATAATAATCTGGGAAAAAAACATGAAAATTAAAGGAAAGCTTACTTTCCTTAAAGGAACTAATGAAGCAAAGAAATGTTCAGAAATTTTTTTATCGATTCACCTAGCATTTGATACAATATCCCTTCAAAATCTACCCATTCATTATTGGCTCTACTTTTAGCATTATTATAGAAAGCATATTTAAAGAATTACAAGTGTATATGGTTGTAAGAAGTTTTTTATTAATTAACCATTACATACAAGTTTCCACATGAAAAAATAAATAAATTAAACTGCATTTGTGGCTATGTATGAAAGAATTCTGCCTCTGGCATAATTTATTCTTTATTGTAGAAACTCTAGATCAAGGGACACACAAACCCCAGAGTACAGTTTTGGAAATGTTTCTTTTTATGTATGGATTGAGATAAAAGATTGAGAAAAATATGTGAATAAACACACTGTTAAAGAAGAGAAAGTGTACACTAATGCGATACAGAAATGAGGAAGCACACAACAAAGAAAAAAATCATGAAACAAAGAAATTCTGTTTTTCACCTAAAACATGGCTGTGGAGCTCATTACCACAGGATATCCCCAGGATATCCACGGGGATTAGTGCCATTGAAAAGAAGATAAGGAATGCATATGAACTAGAAAAACATTAGTAATTAACATTTTTTGAAAGGAGAATTAACCCAGTTATTTACAAGTTAAAACTAAGCTGCAGATTGAAAGGAAACATTTCTTGGCGATGATTATCCTTAAATTGTCTATTTCAGGTTTTGTTTTTGTGTAGTTGTTTTATTTTGTTTTCTGAAAATTTCTAGTCACATGGCAAGCTAATGGACAGTATGAAATTACATATTTTATCTAAAATGGTGTGCTGGTCTTATCGCATTTGAAAGATTTCCTGATTCTTATAATTTACCAGTAAATGACTGAAATTCTGAACTGTAGAGAATTTATAGGCACTATTGTTTTGTTTTTTTTTTGTGTGTGTCTGTGTATGTGTTGTTGTTTCATTTATTTTGTAATTGCATTAAAGCTGTCCATACTGTCTATGCTGTGGTTTATACCACTTTTGTTAGTCTACCTATTTTTTTATATCTGCATCCTGTCCTCTTGTATTTTTTGTCTCCCTTGAATACATAGCACATGACTCTTCAACCTCTCTCTGCAAAAGTTGTAAGGCCTGTCTCACATTCCTCTGTTTTCAGTAGAGCTCTACAACAGAAAATGCTAGGTCTTTTGTGCAATACTAACACAGTTTTTTTGATATTATTTTCTCTCACTGTTCCTTACTAGTCATAGCGTTTTGTTTGTTTTTCAGCTTCTATTTAAAGCTCAGTTTGCAAAACTGGGAAAGAGCACAATCAGTGAGATGAGCTGTGGAGAAGGATGCCAAGTAAGGTCTACATTCATTTTAAAGTTTTTAACAGAATTGAGAACATTTCTTTGTTACATGTTGCTACAAAGGATTTATGCATATTTAGAGTTATAAAGAATCATAAAAATCATGTAGATTGAAAATGACCTTCAAGATCATCAAGTCCAACCACCAATCTGATCTACCAAGCCTCATCACAAAAACATGTCTCTTAGTGCCTGATCCCTCTTCCAAATAACACCTGCAATTCCTGATGTAAGCTTTATACACGTATTCTTCTTCAGGCTCCATTTCATGCTTTACTTAATCAGAAGAGCAGGGTTTTTTTTTTCTTTTTTTCAGTTCTTTCTTTCTTCAGCAAGGATCAATCAATAGGCGTTTAATTACTCTTGATACTGATACCATATCATTCTGTAAAAATGAAAAAGAAAAAAAAAAAAAACACAAAA
Source organism: Aquila spilogaster (assembly GCA_024606505.1). Taxonomy (NCBI): domain Eukaryota; kingdom Metazoa; phylum Chordata; class Aves; order Accipitriformes; family Accipitridae; genus Aquila; species Aquila spilogaster. The sequence goes on from JANHGO010006799.1 coordinate 19,497, forward strand.
ATACAACAGCTTTGAACAAGGCCATAAGTCCTCCTGTTCAATTAGTTCCATAGAGATAATGGTTGATGAGAACAGGAAATGTTTGGGCAAGGGAATAGCTTCAGGGAGTTATTCATTTGAATAGAGTAAGGGATATGTGTAGGGATATGTCCTTTCAAGGCCTTCTCGTTTTTCTTTTTGAAGACTGAAATGTGCTTTGCTTTGAAATTTGTTAAGACAAACATCTTCCAGGGGCTGTGGACTTTATCAAAAAAGTCAAGAAATCCCTACATATTTTATCTGCATTTTGTTATATGAGTTACAGTTGCTACTGGCCCTGACTGTTTTCATTTTCACTTTTTCCTACACTTCAGAAAACTATGCTGTCAAAAGATACCTGCTTTCTCACTAGGCTCATAGAATAACTCAGGTGTAACCAGATATCAAGAGGATTCTAGTCCAATCTCCTGCTCAGTTTGCAATGGGATTGGACCAGTTTTTATCCAGTCATGTCTTGAAAATCTCAGAGAATGGAGACTGTACCTCCCATAGCAATTCATGCTATGGCTTGACAGTCATCATGGACTCAATATATACCTCTGCGTATCTAATCTGAACATCTCATGTTTCAACATGTGCCTATTGTCTCTTCCATGCTTTGAAGAGCATGGATCCAACTTCTTAATAATCTGTCCTAGGCACTGGAGGCTGCTGGTTAGTTTCTCCAAGGCCATCTCTCCTCCAGGCTTACCAAGCCCAGCTCCCTCAGTGTCTCCTCACAAGGCAAGGGCTCCAGCCCCCACCCTCTTTGTGGCTTCTCTCCAGTTTATCAGAGAAGTTTTTCTTCTACCAGGGGTCCAAAACTAGGCACAGTATCCGTCTGTGATCTAACAAGTACTGAGTTAAGAATTCATTACCATAATAAAACTAGTGTAGTTTCAGTAAGAAAGAGATGACACTTCTTGTCACTTTATTCAGATAATTGCATATCTGAGGATTAATCCGGTTTACAGTAAAACAACTGCATGTTTTTCATTCTTAATATACTAGTACAAGGTCTTCATGCCCTTCCATGGAAAATTTCAAACCTGTGGATTAGAGTTATCTGACTTTTTAAGAAAGAAAACAAAACCTTGAAATATTGAATTTATTCTCTGCCATAATCAATATTATCTAAGGTTCATTAGAAACTGTTGTCTACATAAATAAGCAGAGATAAAGGAATTCAGTTGAAAATATTCACCTTCAGCTGGACCAGGGCTCTCAAATCTTTGTGATATCTTGAAAACTTTCCAACCTATTTCCTAACTGTCTCTCTCTCATTCTTTCCTTCCTTTTATTTTTTCTTTTTCTTTCTTTCTTTCTTTCTTTCTTTCTTTCTTTCTTTCTTTCTTTCTTTCTTTCTTTCTTTCTTTCTTT
>JANHGO010006800.1:0-20892 GCA_024606505.1 Aquila spilogaster
GAGCAGCTTTTCACCATTCTTACAGTTTTGTCTTCCACGATGAAAGCTGTACTGGAACTGGACTTGCCCGGGCCGGGTCTGTGCCGGGCCGCGGGGCGGGCCGGGGCGGAGGCTTCGGGCTGTGGCGTCGGCGGGCGGCCGCGGTGCCGGTGCGCGGCGGGGCTTTGGCTTGAGAGCGAGGTCTCCGGCCCGGGCTTTCGCGCTTGCCTTCCGCTCCGGGACGTTGGCGTCGGCAGAGCAGCGGCCGGCATCGAACGGTTGTCGCGGCTAGGTTCCTAAAGGCTTTGGTCTCTGTTAAAGGCTCATAGCGCTTCCTGGTGAGGGTGGTGTGGACCAGGACACAAAATGTGGTTGTGGATATCACTACCAGCTGAGTAAAAAAAACTAGAAAAAAAGCAGACATAGGACACGTGTGGCATGCGTGGCACTAATACCCCCTGGAATTTTTCTTCTTCTGTAGCGGGATTTAGTTTATGCTTTTGTACTGCTGGGAAGGAAGAAAGTAATCAAGCAGTAGGGCAAAGTAGCATCAGAGATGTCGCTCATCTGCCTGCTCTGTTCTTTTACCTTTTACCCAAGTTCCTTTTTATTCTTTTGCTCCTATTGAATCCTTTCTAGGTCAGACATTCAAAGTAACATCACAGGAAGCAACAAAGCTGAGTCTGGCATTCTCAGGGCCTCCACTGACTTCTGCAGAGGTGAGCAAAAGCCCCCACAGACTGTGAAATTGCAGTGTGTCTGATAAGTTTCAGGTGTCTCTTGGTTCACGTGGCTAAAACAAAGTAATTTGGTTCAGCGCAGACAAGGGATGTTGGTATGGGCTATGCATTGTGGAGTGTATTAATGCGATTCAAGAACTGCCCAGAGAACTAATAACTGTAAGTTAGGGAGACATACCAAATAGTATTCTTACATTCTTTCCTTCAACCTCTGTCAGCTGGTTGCTGATAGAGACAGGGTATTGGATAATACAGATGTTAGATCTAACGAGAATATGCAATATTTTTGCTGTTAATTAAGACTAGTTTCACACCTGTGTTTAGAGGAGAAAAAAAAAAAAAAAGACCTCAGTTCAGAATAACGATCTCAGCTACTTCTTCTTCTCTGATGCATGACCACCACACCAGGGTGTGTTTTGTTACCAAATCATAAGGCGGTTTATGATGTGTACACCTTGCTTACTGTGTCTTCTTCTTGTGCTGTAATTTTTTCTCAAGCAAGATGGCCATTACTATGCTTCCCTTTTCTCAAAGCAATCTGAATGTAACTGATTGCTTGTGAGACTTTCTAAATGCGGTGCAGCCATTCACTACTCACGGTTAATCTTTTTGCCTGTCCATTTTCAGGATTGCCGGAAGCTGAGTGAAGATGTCCAAAATGCCATTCTTGCAGTTGCCACAGTGTATTACTGGCTCCCCAAGGGCCAAGGTGAGATAGTGACAGCAGGGCAGTCAGCACTATATAAAGAAACCCAGCATTTCAGAGCCATAATATGAGATCTGGCATCTGTAGGAAAGCAAGTTACCATGAGCAAGCAGTCCCATTATCAGCTATTCTGTAGACTTGCGACATGTTTATGAGTGAACCACTTGTTTGCCTGCTCCTGCAGAATTCTGTCTGTGAAAGAGTGATAATTTAGGAAGTTGTATCCTTGATTGAGCATTCATGTTTCTAAAGTGTTGAGATCCTTGTCCAAAGTCCTTTTGGAACTAGGAAAGATGTTTCTTCCTTCAAAATACCTGTAACTCCATTTATACAGTGTATCTACTCAAACGGAGCAGTCTGTGTGTTCATCTTCGGCAGTTGCTTTCTGTCGGCGCTGACCTTGTGGCAACTTTCTTGCTCTTTCTTGATCTCAACCAGGTACTACTCTTCGGAAGATGGTGCGAGATGCTACCACAGAAGTAGTGGAAGGAATGATCCAACTCACAGAAACAATTCTCAGTGCTCCATTGGAGAGGTAGTAATTTTCCAGGAAAAAAAAGGAAGAAAAGGTTACGGGTATACTTGTTAGGAAGCAGCAAGTGCAGACTCTTTCCTAAGGGAAGGGGGGAGGCAGAAGCAGAGCATTGTTATGAGGCAGGAAGAGGCAGCGGCCTCATCAGCAAAGGCCCTGTCCCCCAGCATCTGAGTGAGCAGAGCATTGCTGGTGAGGGTAGTGAGGTTCAGTTGAGAGTTCACATCATCAGACAAGCCCACAGTGATGAGGTCAAGCTGGAAAGTCAGGCCAGCAAGTTGGGATCAAGGTCAGGTCCAGAGAGAATAACCAGCATCAGACACTATCCAGTGATTGCCCAGCATGTCCATTACAATGAGTTGGGTCTGAGGACAAGGCAGGAAGGTCAAATCAGTGGGTCAGGATCCAGGTCAGAATCCAGGGAGTGTGAGACTGGGTGCAGACATAACTGCTACACAGCTGTGACATAGCACAAGCAGGGCCCAGTGAAAGAACCTCAGGGTAAAAGCATCTCCTAGGGTAAGGAAGGGCTGGCCCTTGCTTCTAGCTTTCTTCACAGTACCTCCTATCAGCAAAGGAGCTGACCTTGTACTTGGCCAACTAAACTCTTCAACTGAGCCAGCTAAACTCCTAGGAGGGTGGAATACACTCAAGGCCCTGGCAGTACCCTCTTGTCCCAGTGACTTGAGGCAGGTACATTGCCTCCATGGAGAACAGATTTTCGTCCTGTTTGTGGCAAGGAAAGATGCTGGGAGCAGGATTCCCATGAAGGCGCTGGATAGTATTTGCACTGTTTGGCAGTTATTGCTTTGGACTGAACTGTCATACGCAATGATGGCGCAACTTTATAAAGCTAGTTATTGGACCACTATGGACAGCTGCTTCTCTTGATGGATTACACGCCACTGCCCTTTGGCAGAGGTCATTAATCGCTAATACAGACTTCTGATTTGCATAGATTCTGAAAGATAAATAACATGCCTAAGTACCTTGAGAGGCCTTTGCAAGAGGCTCCTGTTTCTTGTTCCAATGGATAATTAAACTCAGTAGGAGCCAGCACTTCTTGCTTTACACAGATACTGGTGATAAGCTGGTTGGTGACATCTTTCCAGCAGAGCTTCTACTATTGTGTATTGTCCTTGGTGCAGAAAATAAAAACACAGTCTAGCAGAGTGGTGTTATTGAGTCTAACTTTGGGGGACTTTGTTTTGTTTCAGCTTGTCTCAAGATCAGCTTGTATCAACTGGTGGTGTGTGGGAGGCATGTGAGCAAGTGTCCAACCTGCCACGAGGTGAGTATTGTATATATAGAACAACAGAACTAGGACATGTTGTCTTGGAATATCAATAGCCCTTGCAAGGGGCATTCCAGCTAGTACAATGAAGGCTCACACATTCTGCAAAACCCAGCTGTTTTCAAAATGTATAAGCTTGGAAGCCAGGCCAGATTCTTTGCATGGCAACAGTGCAGCTCTGAGCTCTGCAAAAAGTTTGATGCTATAATCTCGAGATCTAATGCTCTCAAACCTGTTGTTGCAAGCTGATTTGAATCAGTGCAGTGCCATGGTTTTCATCCTTTTGCTTTTGCAGATAACCAGGCAGCAGTTGCATCAGCTCTGGCTGCATGTCTAGGTGTGGTCAAGGATGCTCTGGAGGAGATGGAACATGTAAGGAAGCCCCTAAGCCTTTGAGGAACCTGCAGTGATGTATTGCAGTGATGGTTCAGCGATGGAACACAGGGATTGTTTTATATACAGGCTTTGATTTAGATTTGTTCTGATATGAGCTAGATTATTGTATTATGCCTGGATCTTAATGAGTTTTTAAACTCAAGCCTGGTTTACTTTATATAAGGTTTCCATAAAGCCATGTCCTGAATTGCAAGGGTGGGGGTGGTGTTTAGGTTGATGTAGGAACGGCACTATTTGCCAGGTTCTTGCTGTTTGCTCTGTTGAATTGGAGTGGGGGATTAGTTTTTCTTAATCCAGTCCTGCTAGGATTAACAGAATTTTGCAACTGAGATGCTGGTTGGAGAGAGATTCCTCCATAAATTGTATGACTTCTGGATTATGTTTTCCCTTTCCTCCTGATTATTGCTGGAATTGATGTTAGGCTCTGGGTTTTTAGTGCATCTATGTTCTCAGGCTCTGGTGGAAGGGCAAGACCCCTACAGTGACATCATGGAAGATGAAGAGCTGGGCTTTCGGGGCAACAGAGATACGTATTGGTCAGAAGCTGACCGGAAGCTGCTTAGCTCCTGCATGGGATTAATGAAGGCTTCTAAAGCTTGCCTGAAGAAGGTCTTGGGTGTAGTGAAGGCTTATGGCAAAGTTGATTCTCCAGAGCAGATCGCTCAGCTGGATGATCTTGCAGACATTGCTAATGAGATCAGTCCAAGGTAAGCATGTTTCTCCCTGAGCTGCTTTTTGCTCCAGAGCAGCCCCTGTCTTTCCTGAGGTGTGGAGAATGGGTTAGGAAAACCTCTATGATACTGAAGCTGTGAGCAGGTGGTAGAAGCAGGTGTAATGGGAAGACTATTATGGCATAGGCTGTTGAGAGTTGTGCAAGTTAGGAGAGGAATATATGTTGTAGCTTGGGGTGGAGCTATGGCCATGTCTCATGGCACGCAGATGTCTGGGAGGGCAGTGAGAAGCATCCCATGGGTATGACTGACATCATCTCCTTGTCATGTACTGCTGTTCCTGACTTGCGTTCAGTGTGGGTGTAGGCTTTGATCAGGATCCATGAGTTGTGCTATCAGGACCTTTCTTCCATTGCTCCCCTTTCTTCTATTCTAGTGTTGATGAGCTGGCACTGAGCATGTATCCACCTATGAACCAGTTGGCTGTGCGACTCAATGTAAGTATCTGTAGCCTGCATGGAGGTCTACTCACGTGGCTGTAGAGAAGGGGAAGAAGTCGAATTGGAGGGATTAGGTGACTGTCGGGGAGAGGTGGATGTTAGTGACTGTCTCAGAAACAAGTTCTTAGGGGTGAAGAGTCCCCTTTGGTTCTTGCACACTTAGCTTCCTTCAGGTGGAAATGCATTCCTCATCTTTACTTCTTCAGAGAAGAGAATGGCCACTTGAGCTTTGGCTCTGAACCATAATCCATAGACATGTCTAATGACAGTACCTCAGGAAAGTGAGGTCTAAGGCTGCCGATGTACTGCATGTCTACTTCCTTCCTTGGGTAATGTAGACTTGCTCAAATAAAATTACCTACATTAAAAATACAAATTAAAAATTCTGACAGTGAGGGTGATTAAGCACTGAAACAAGCTGCTCAGAGAAGCAGTGGAATCTCCACCTTTGGCAGTACTCAAAACTTGACTGGGCAAGTCTCTGAGCAACCTGACTGAACTTTGAGGTGGGCCTTGCTTTGAGCAGGAGGTCGTACTAGATGACTTCCAGGGGTCCCTTGCATCATAAATTAAGTATGTATCTTCTCATATCTGAGATTTTTTAATTCTTAATTCTGGTTTCATGCCTTTGGCCACTGGCTTGATTTTTTGGGGGTAAAAAAGAAAGTATTGCTTAATATCAAATTGCATTATAGTCAGTTGTAACTTCATGCTTTAATATCAGTTACCAATTTCTAATAGGCTTATCTTTTTAAAGGAAAAAGCATTTTAACATATGCTTTAAAAAACAGCCTGTCTTTATTTTCACCTGTCCCAGCCAGCAGTAGGTTGGGAGACACTCCCAGCATGGCAGTGATGGGTAGCTTCCTTCTGCATCAGGATCTGTGGCAGTTTTGCTCATTCTTGGCTCTGTTGGACATTCCTGCACCCCCCTTTCTTTTCCAGTACTGCTGAGCCCCTTTTTCTCCATGTTTGGCTCACCTTATTTCCCTTTTGTTTCTTTCTAGGCTGCTAAGTTGGCCTCGGTATTAAAGAAAGTCTTAGAGATTACAAAGTGAGTATGAGTTAACAGTTTTATAGGTGGGTGTTCCCCACTATGAAGGTTGATATCTTTCTGCCTCCTGTCAAAGATGACTCATTTCTAGACAGTAAATGCTGGCATTTTGGAGTAATTATGATGTTACCCAGTCACAAAGGGTTGGAAGTAAGAAAAGGATGGTAGGGATGAAATTGGTTTGCACTGAAGGCACACACGTATATGTTAGGGTTTGGGACTAGGGACATGGATGTGGGTTCTTCCTTGCTCAAAGCACTCTGGGGCTATAGCAGTCCTGTTCTAATGCTGTGGAAAGTCAGCACTTCATAATACCCATGTGTTTGGATGCATAGGTATAAGACACCCAGGAGGCTTTCCTAATGAATTTCCTCCACTTTTGCAGGACAAGCCATGTATGTCCACCATCAGAGGAAGGCTGGGTGCAGTTTCTAACTGGTGCAGTAGATCACAACATGAACAAAATCAAGAACTTCACACATGGTCAACTTTAGCTCTTCTGTGTCTACATGTGTTGCTGCCGCTGGCTCTGGCATATGCTTTTCCAGTGAATCTCGCTGTTCTCCAGCTCCTGGGAGCCACTTGGTAAAACTTTCCCAGGGAGTTGCTCTTTGCCATTGCAGAAGGTGTCGTTTTGCTTGAATTCCTGGGATGGTGTGGTGCTGCATCTTAATGCTGTGAATGTGCCCCATTCTGCAGGCATTACAACTACTATGGGGTTCAAAGAACAATAAAATATTGCTAGATTTGCATGAATGGTTTTATCTGTTTTCAGGTGGCAGAGAATATATCCAGAAGGAAAGGGTCTTGCTTCTTTTGCAAGCAGCCCAATGAACCATTAAAAAATATGCAGCACTGCTGCTATTTCCTTTCTAACTTTAGAAAAGAGTGAACTATCTTTCTCCTTTCTATTTCATCAGAAAGCAGTAGAAAATATTATTTACTACTTTACCAATGTCAAGGATCTATAGGGGGGGATAAGGGTATCTCTAGAGAAATGCTACATCTATCATAACTTTAAAGTTCTAGGATATCCCTTTTTTTTGCCACGGGTAGGGAAAAATGACTAAGCAGGGGTGGGTTCAGCACATATGCATGGTGAGAAATGCAGCATCTGCTTGAGCATTTAGCACATCTTTGTCACAGTAAGGTTCAACTTATAAAACTGGAGGGTGGGCATAGTGGCAGACAGGAGAGAGTTGAGTTTGTACAAATAATCAAAGTCAGACATGGTTTTAAATACAACTTTAATTAAACTGTTAACATCTATGCTTGCCTAAGATCAGGGCACAGATCATGACCACTCTTTTGTAAACAGGACTGCAGGACCTGTTCTAAGTTGGGCGTCAGGCAGCTGCAACGTCGATAGTTTTGTAGCTCTTCAGGTTCTGGAGTTGAAGGCAGGTAAGATGTGCAGTGAGTCTTCTGGGCCCTGCTTGGGTGGGGGTGAATGGGATTTGCAGCTGTCGAATGCTTTTAGGTTGCACAGAGTCCACCCTGAAAGGCAAGAAGGGATTATACAGGAAGCACATCTCTTTGTATTTCTGGTTCCCAGGGCCCTGGAGATGCATTTGCTAGACAGGAGTATGGTGCCAAAAAAAGGAAAGGAAAAAAAAAAATCTATCTAAACTACCACGACGGAATTGTGATCTGACAGTAGTTTGGGAGGGATAGACGACAGGAGGGTTGTATTTTCCATGGAGGCATCTATGGTTACTTTGTCCTAATGCAGCTTCTTGAGAGAGATGTGCGAGTTTTTTCATGTGAAGGAGAGCATGCCTTTTTGGATGACTTGGCTAAGTCGGGTTTGGCTGCTTCTTCAGTAGAGAAGGGGAAGACACTGTTAAAATTGTACCCAGGGACTGTATTGCTGACAGTGGGTAATGGGTGGAAGGATGTCACAAATGGTATAGTTTTACCCTACTTACATATGTTAAAGTGGCTAGCAAAAAAGCGATTGATTACTCAACAACAGCAAATAATTTCTAAGTGTTATAGCTCATTTCGGTAACCTATAACTGTTGTCATCTTTAATGTGTATTTCTGCCTAAGTCTTGTGGTACTTCTCGTTACCCTTTTTGTTGGCAGGGGGCTTTCCTTCTGCTGTCTAGGCCTTTGGGGTTGAAGTTTTCACAAATGTCATACTGGCTTCAACTTACATATTACACATCTGTTGAAAGTTCTGTTATCTGGCTTTTCTCCTTTTCAGTGTGAAAATCTTACATATTATCTGTAAATTAAGGACGGGATGCCTGGGGGCTTTCATGCTGAAGCAGTCTCTTCCTGTCATGTTGTTGCCTACTTATTTTTGGGGACAGCCTTTCCTGTGCAAGGTTTTCTTTACCTTGTATTATGTCTCTTTTTGCATTTACCATTTCCATTTACCATTTCCATTTCGATCAATCAGTTTGCACTTACCTGTACTCTCTTTGTTTGTAAATGAGCCCTCGCCCTGCCACCACTATCACACACTTCTCCAAGGGTTCAGTGAGAGGGTTCAGGAGGCTGATCTTTGCTATGCTTGGCTGATACTGTACCATGTTTTCTGGAAACTGTTGAAAGAAGTAAATGAGCTGAAACTGAGAGAAGGAAAGAGCTGCTTCTGTGATTAAAGGGAGATAAATGACTTTTTAATGCCAGAGGTCTCAGCCTGAGCTGTCAGTTGCCAGAAGAGGCAAAGTCCAGCTTACTTTCTTCTCAACTACAGTCTTCTCCTGCAGTTTCCGTCTGCAGTCTCTGATTTTTAGACTGGTGAGTGAGTTAGGAGTCATTGGGATTTCCTTACGCTCACACATAGACAAGGTAGGCATGGGAGTACTGTATACAACGGTGTGGCACAGCTCACCTTTCCCAAACTGATGTCTCAGTACTTTGAAAGAAGACAGCATGAGGAGAGCCACCCAACCCAGCAGAATTTTTTTGCTGCTTATGACTATGAAAGTTGTTTTCTCACTGCTGCAGTAACAGAGTGATAAACCGATCTAACCTCAATAGTGAGAGCGGGATCACAAATGCTGATCTCTTCCTGTGCAAAGTATATGTAGGAGTCCTCGACTCTCAGCATGGCAGTCAGCCTAAGCAGATGGTTCTCTCCCAGCTCTTTTCTGTACTGTGAGTAAGGCACAGAGACCTGTAGGCTGTTAGCTGGAATAGAGAGTGGTGAAATACAGGTGTCAATGCAGATGATAAGTACAGTCTGGTCATAGCCTGTGTGGCACCTAGGAGTGTTTAGTGCCCAACATTGTACTGAAAGCTGCAGCATTTAAAAGCTTAAGTGATCCCAGCTGGATTTGCAGATTCAAAATCTCTATGGTGATGTTGCCAGAGTGTTTTATTTCAATCACCTACAATGAACTATTCAGCCAACCTTTTGTAAACTTATGGCTAAGTGCATTTTTTCTGAAGTGAGACAACTAGATATACTTTTCTAGCCATGCACCCAGTACAGTCCTTACCTTCGTTGCTTTTGAGGATAAAATGAAACTCTTCCTTCCAAAGTTGGGTAATGGGCACACCATTATAATGTAGAGACTGGGCCCCAACTATCAGGTCAGTAGCTTTTTCTCCACCACTGTGGTTAAACATTTCAATGGAAAGCGGAACATCTTGTCCCAGTAGCGGAGAACTCTCTGACTGGAGGTGGATGAAAAGGTTAGGCTCTTCGAAGGCAGTAGGAATGGAGCTAAAATGTGTTTCACTGCTGCTGCTGGTTGTCTCAAGTTTCTTTATCTTTCTGTAGGCTTTGTCAAGTACTTCTTTTCCCTGAAGAGAACCTGTCACAAAAGAAGGGAGCACATATTTTAGTATTCTTTCCTGTTTACTAGTGTGAAGCAGTAAATGCAGAAGGATGGCGTTGAATTATCCTGGCAGTACTGTAGATAACGGTTTCTAAAAGCGTAGAGAGATATCCTGATGTGCTTCTGGTTGGAGCGGTTCAAGAATTTCAGCTGACAGGACATTTATTGGATGTACCTGAAAGATTTTACTTGGAAAGATATGTCATAGTTTTTAAAGCACCTTGGTGCTAACATCTGTCAGAGTAAAAGAGGCTGTAGCTAGGGCACAGTACTGTGTTCTCTTGTGGTGGACTGCAGCCAAGGAGACAATATGCCATAGGCTAAGATGAGATGGTAGGCTTGCGTCAGGGCAACAGCGCTCGGTAATAGGTTCTAAAGGGGGAGCTGCTTTTTGAGGGGGGGATTTGGACAATGTCTGGGAGCACAACAGTCCTTTTCAGAAAGCTGTAATCTGAAATATATCTATATATATATTACAAGGGTAACGGGAGGTGAATGTACAGAGTGTACACGTAACAAATCAGGAAAGAAGGTTTTCCAGACAGGAAAGTGCATGGTGAAGAAAGGCGTGGCCTTCTAGAGAGATGGTTAACATAATTAAGCAGGATGAAATTTGGGGTATGACCTGTGCTTTGATTCTGTAGACAGCAAGACTAAGGTGTTCCTGTGCCATTCAGGAAGGGGAAGTAGTGAGAAGTGGATGACCCTAATGCTCTGGTATGGCTCTGTTCTCTAGTCCTTTAATCTTCACTTGTAACATGGGCAGGGAATGGGCTCAGCCATTTGCCTACCCCGTACCTTCAGGATACTTGTAGCTGTGTGTGATATCCTCACAGCGTTCACTGCCCACGCTCTTGGTGCTGATGTTGTTGCCAATGTACTTTGTGCCACCGAGAGCTGGCTTGAGGGTGTCATCTGCTTTTTGTATCCAGACCTGGCACTTGGCATTGAGGGCAGCAAAGAAGTAGCAGACATCATAATCAACTTCTGTGTCTCCTTTCTTGATGGCTTGAACAGGGGCTGGCCCACAGAAGGATGGACCTGAAGAGAAGATGAGGCCCAGTTAAGATTCAGATGTTTTACCAACCAGACCCATGCCTAGTTTAGACCTATATTGGGAGCGGTGAAGTGTCTAGGAGGACATTAGGGAGCAGTGCTGTGATAGAGCTCTTAGAACTACACAAGCTGCACAAACCAAACATGAATGATGATTTAGTGCTTAAAGTCAACGGGGTGAGTCCCTGTCCTTTTGCATCCTTCCATTGGAAGTTGGGGAAGGGAGGAGTATTGAACTGCTTTATTTGCTCCCTGCTCTGCTCCCCTCACCCCACCACCCCAAGCCTGCCTTTGATACCTTACCTGTGCTTTTTTCCTGGCAGGTGGCATCCAGTGCCTGCCACCCGCTGTACTCTTGTAGCAAGTCCTCTCGTGCCATCCAGCATTCGTTCCAAACGTGGAAGGTCCTGCAAGAGACAACATCACGTGCTTATACCAAGGGACTGAGCCGTGAGGTACAGTAAAGTTTTAGCCAAACCATAGCCAATTAATGCTCCTTTGAAAGAGCTCAGCGCATGCTGAGGAGAGCAGAGACCATGGGTTTTGACACAAGTGGAGTTTCTCCAGCTGGACCAGACTATCATTCTTCCTTTGTGGGTGCTAGTAATAGGGCACTCTTCAGTTTGGGTTGCAGCAGTTTCTCAAGAACAGGTCATGTAGACAGGATCTCAGCTGAGCTGTCTCCTATCCATCCCCCTGCAGCTGTTTACTTCTTTCTTTTCCCCCCCTCTATCATTTCCTAGATCCAGGTATTGTCTCAAATTCTTGCTTGGGCCCTGCCATGTTTTCTTACCAGACACGGGCACTCTTGTCTTGTGTAAGCAGTGTCCCATCTTCGTCATAATACTCATCCACACTCAGGCTGCTGTTAGTGTTGTGAGCCCACGTAAAGCCTGTGACCACCCTGGTAGGAATTCCCAGACACCTCAGAACTGTGCGGAAGAAAGAGCTGTGAATCAGTTGTGCATCCTCCCCTAAGGGTGCCTCTGCTGATGGATGTAGAGCCTTTTTTGGTGCTAGGCCTATTAGGAATGGCACCAGGCCTGCTGTTTGGACTTTGCAAGAGGCATTGCCCCCTCAGGAAATAAGCTATCATAGATGTGTTCTGTGAACGGTGTGCACTGATACTCTGTTATCTCAAAGCTAGTGATGCTGAACGTTGATGAGGAAACTCCGAGGATCTGCCTCTCACCTAAAGATTAGAGGTTATGTTACTGGGATCTGTGTTAATCCAGGAATTTAGGCATATGCTAGAGGTTCTACAGAACAAATAAGGCTTTGCTCAACACAAAAGTCTTTGAACCACCGCTGTACCTGAGCACATGACTGCAGCAAACACCCAGCACTGCCCGTAGCGGACAGGCTTGTATTGCGATGCAACCCACTGCTGGAGGATGGGTCTGCTTCCCAGCCACTTGGAAGGTGGTGTCCCATTATAGTATTGCCCAGTCCCACATTCTGTCAGGATTCCTCTAAACTCATCACAGTTCAGCTGCAGGGAAGGAGGAGAGAAGGATGGATTAAGGAATTGCCTCTCTTTGGTAGGTACACCTCATCCTGTTTGACGAAGCTACTCCCAAGGCAGATGAAACCAAAAGGATTTTTTGTGCAAAGCATGAAGGCCATGGCTGAGCAGAACAGGTGCAACAGTCTCCCCTGAGATTTATTCAGTAAGTGTACTGTCATTGCTAAGAAACTCCTTCAGCACTACTTGTCTGCGGCAGGAATATCACAAGGGCTGGAGATGGGCAGGAGGTGTTGTTTTGAACAGCCCTGGGCAGGCTTCCTCTTTGGTCAGTGGGTTGCCATAAACTGGGATTGAGAAGATGCTAGTCTTTGCTCTGCATTCAGGTCTCCTCTGCTAGTGTCAGGGCTGCTGTCTGCTTTCCTTACCATGGCAGCAACTGTGCGGCAGATGTAAATAGGGTTCTTGCGCTGGGTGTGATCCTTGTCTCGTTGATGGCGTTCACCTACATCTAGCAGCATGAAGCAGATGTCAACAATATCCTCCTCAAACTGAAATAAGAACACATCATTTCAGGAAATTCAGCCTGAACATTTGTTTTCTGGAGTCCCCGCAAGGGTTTGTAACTGTGCAGATTATTTCTCCCTTTCTGCTGATAGTCTTGTATAAGTGGGCTGTGGAGGGTTACTCCAGGCAGAAATTTGGAGGGGGAGCACAACGTACTAAAGACAGACCTACAGCTTTATTGAAGCAAGGTGGGAAATGCATTAGCGTGATACTGCATCCCTTGATTGAGGGAAACTGTTGCTTTTCTGGAGCACCCTCTAGGTTGGCACAGAGGTACTTCTGTGATCTGGTGGCACTAAAGTGGAGTAAAATCCCGTTCTAATCACTGGCTGTGTCAGATGGCCTTGGGCAAATTGGAAGATCTACTTGTCCTCACTTTACCTGTAAAATAGAGACAGTGTTACTAAGCTCTGTTAAATGCTTTTATATCTGCTGATGAAAGGAAGGCACACAAGGCCCAGATATAGATCAATGCATTTCGTCATAGAGGGCAGCCTGAGAAGGTAGCTAAAATTACATATATTGGGTTATGGGACTTCATACACAGGTCCCTGTTCTCCTGCAGAGGCTTAGACAAAGACAGTGAGTGCAGAGAGCAGGTTCTTTCATCAAAGCCACAGCATGGAAATGGGTACACACAGGAGATACGCACCCTTCCTCTGCTGGTGGCTGTAAGAGAGCAGACTTATTGGACCTCTTGCTTACCTGACTGAAGTCCCAGGGTTGTGCTAGGACTGCATTTTCAGTCCCCAAGTAGATGACACCCTCTTGGTTTAAAATGTACTCCTGCCGCTGTGCCTCGTTAGCCAAGAACACCTCATCATCTAGATCAGAGGAAAAAAGCATCAGGAAGAAAGCATTCCTAGTCTCAGATGCACTTGCATCTCTCTTAACATCAGCAGACTTCACTGCACTCCAGGGACTTCAGCAGTCCCTGGCATTCTGCCCTGGAAAAATACCAATGATTCTGAATCAGACAGGAAAGAAGAATTTAATTGTCATCTCTGTTTCCTTGTTCAAAAAGTTCCTCCAGACCTAGGCTATTGTACTAGCTAGCTCTTTTACTCTGCTGGCTGTTGACTTCTCTATTCCTAAGACAGATAGAGTGGCCTTAATCAGACCAATTAGAATCTTGACTCACCCTAAAATCTTAATTATAGGAAACACTTTATCAAACATTTTTTGCCTTAGCAGGAGGACAGGAGTACTCCAGGAATGGGGCAGAAGTGCTGAGGCAGGCAGCTTTGAGCTTTTATTAGCCCCTACCTCCTTCCTAAGGTGCTGTGAGGAGCAGAGCAGGAGTGGCAGGGAGCACTAGGTGAGTCAGCCTCCACTTCCATGAAGGCAGAGTGCCAGAGCTCAAAAGCTGTTTTCGTGAAGTGACTGATCCCAGCCTGCCTTTCTGTTTCTGACTACATACCTTGGCACCAGGGATTAAAGAGAAGGGTGAAGTTGCCCAGGAGACAGTCAGACTTGGAGGCATGTAAAAGCAGAGCGTACTGGCCAATGGGAGCATTGGCAGGTGTGTTCACAGAGATCGTCCAGAAGCATGGGTCCTGTTCTTCCAGTGCTGCGCTCCACTGCTTCTGGTCTCCCAGGCTGGAGATGGGAAACTCAGTCTGGGTTCCATCTGCTTTGGAAGGATGTGATCCTGCAGCCAAAGAGATCTAGTTGTGTCTATTCTAGACATGCAGCCTCACCCCATGCAGATTGCAGGGACCTTGTCTATATTTGGAGCCATAGCTCTCCTTTCTTGGGAGAGAGTCTTTAACCCTTTACCAGCTTAATGCATACAGAATCTTCCTGAGGTTAGTACTGCACTCAGGCCTCCATGTTTGAAAGTGGGATGTGTATTTCATAGATTTGTAGAAACCAGGAACAGCCAGAATGGTGCAGACCTCCTGCTCCTGGCATTCAGTATCTTATAACAAAAGTCACAGGCAAATGCTCAGATTATGGTAAAACAAGCTGGGGCTGAATGCTGCTGCCCTTCTCAGGGGTCTCACTAGAAAACACTCTGTAACAGAAAACATCTGTAACAGGCTAGCTAAGTTTGAACATTCCTAAACCAAAAGCCAGGAGAGAGGAGAGATCCCATGAGTACTTTCAAACCATAGAGTAGTGAACCTGCATTGGTTATTGTCCTGCACTGTCTCTTCTGGAAAGAGATGTCGTTTTGACCATGCAGTCCCAGCAGCAGGAGACTTTGCCTTAGAAAAACAGTTCGCTGGCCTCACTTCTAAATGTGGGCACCTCTGTCCAGCTCTGGAGGTGGCTTTTGCCAACAGTTCTGTTCCTCAGGTGGCTGGAGGACCAGAGCTGTGATAGGTATGGTAATGATGTTACCTGTCTGTACTATGAGGAGGGTCCTCTTCAGCTGCTGCAGGTAGTTGTGTATTGGAGCTGAGAAGCTCACAGTGATAGTGAATGGCTGCCCCCGCCTCACCATAAGCCTTTCAGTGCTGATTTCTTCTGTGTGGTGGTTATTGTTGTTCATTGTGATCTTGAAATCACATTTTTCAATGCTCAGACCTGTAGTGTGAGAAGATACAGAATGAGTCTGGGGCTGTGAGCGGCCCGCAGTCTGGCCCTGGGCCACATCCTGAGATGCACAAACAGCTGTTCATGTGCTTTTCCACTCAGACAGTGCCCCCCTGCCTTTGAGACTTTCTGCCCAGTAAGGACCCCTGTAAGGGCCTTCACACTGAGCTTGGTTGTTCTTGTGTCAAGTGGCTAATGAGTTGCCTTTGCTTATACTTTAGCATCATTAAGTGAACCAAGTGATTATGTAAAAGCTCCTTCCTGCCCAGGAAAGGACATGGAACAGACCTGAGCCTTCAAATGATAGATTATGTGGTTAGTACGGAGCATGCACTGTGACTACATTTGGAGTCTTGCTCTGTGTACTCAAGGGCACCCATGGCACTCGGAGCAGCATCTTTCCACATGGATACATGGTTGAAATTGTGCACAGAAGACAAGCTGTTTTACCCCACTTGCGATGTGGGTGCAAGCTCTTCCAACAGTTACTGCACTGTCTATGTCTGATATGCACCAAAGACCAGCAACTGGCGCAGACTTCACTGCTGGTTCAAATGCAATGTGGCTGTATAGTCCTGGAACTGTGCTGGATCACAGCAAATCAAGCACCAGTTGTTCTTTCTTTGCAGCACATTAGTTGGCACTCTCACACCCAGAGCTGCAGGAGACAGAAGAGCTCCTCCTTCTCCTTCCTATACATGCATCATACTCATCATACATGCTTCTGTCCAGCACCAGAAGAGAGAAAAAAATTGTCACAATGTCAAGCACCCAATTTGGTGCTCAATGGCTGTAGTGTGATTATATACTTGTACTTTTCTTCTGGTTTTGGTGGTGTTTATCTTTCCAGACTTTTTGCTGAGAAGTGGATAACACCCTGTTTTTTCTCAGCCTTGGGATCATCCTGACCTCACTTATCTCTTCAGCTCCCAACTGATCACTAAGATCCTTGGACCTGTAGGTTGTAACTGCTGCCCCTTGTATGACGCATCCTGTCACCTACCTCCCCTTGCTGACCCAGGCTCCTCCCTTTGTTCGAGCTAAAAAAAAAAATAAAAAAAAAATCCACAGAGCATTCGCCTGCTATCTAAAGCCATTGTTCCTGTGCTAAAGCCACATCTACTACTCTTTGCAGTTTTCACTGGTCTGCTCTCTCCTTATGTCTAACTTGCCTTGTCCTCTGCATTGATACCTTCTCCCATTGCTGTTGTCCCTTCTGTGTTTGTTGTGGGAGTCCCACTGGATTGTGTTCTTTGTTTCTTTTTTGCTATATGAATTCTGTCATGCATTTTTTTCAGTGAATGATTCTGGTCTGGCTTTCAAATCCCTTTATGGCTGTTCCCAGTTCATAGCCCTGTACCAGTTTAAGCTTTACAGAGCCAGCTCTGACCTCGTATGTTTTTTTCTCTGTGATGAAGATGTCTGTTCTGGCTGTCTTGTAGACTGGTGACTCATATGCAGTCTGGCTCCCTCTCCTTCATATGACTTTTCTTGGATCTTATTGTCACTTCCTTCAAGGTTACTTGGAACCTGGACCCTCTCCTTGCTCAAGTGCCTAAAACACTTAGGCATCTCTCTGCTTCAGTTTTGTAGTCTGGCTTACCTTCCCCCACCCCCTGGCCCCTATCCCCTATGTTAAGGATAATTCTCTTGCCTTTGCTTCCAAATGCTCACATGTCTGCCTTGGCTGCCTTTTACTGCTTCTCTCAAATTCGTATTAGGCATTGATACCATCTTTTGTTTGCTGTCCCTTTTCTTGCAGTCCTCCGTGCAAATTGAACTCCCTCAGCCTTAAGAGCACTTTCTTGGCTCCTGCCTTGTAAGAAGCTCACCTTTTCTACAACCCTCACGAGCACTGTCTTGGAGCAGGGACAGTTGTTTTTCCTGACAGACAACTGCCAAATGCTGGGGACTAACCAAAGTGATTTTTGCTTACCTTGGCCCATGTCTAGTTCCCTGTAGCGTGAAGGTCTTCACCTCCTGCTTGCTCTGATGGGCGATGGCTCCTTCCTTCAACTTTCGTTAAAAATTATCCACTTGCAAAGTTGTTTGCTCAATTTCTTTATACAGGGTGGGACATGATGTTGCCACCTCTCCTTCAGCTTATCTTGCTGGCCTGCTGTGCAGAAGTTGAGGACTCTTATCTCTCAGACCACGCAAAGGAGACCCACAGAAAGGGGCGACTTTTCCTACCTACAAATGAGGTTAAATTCCACAGTGGGATGTGAAGGCTTTAAAGACAGCTGGTGACAATTTCTTCAAAGAGCTGTGCACTGGGGACCCCAGAGTAGGAAATGCAAATCTTCACTTGGCTCTAAACAATAATGCGCAGGATGCGCTTCAAATATAAGTGTTGAAGAGCTGCTCTCCAGCATTGACCCTAAGCTACTTAAACCCTAAACCCTTCAAGGAGTTTAAAAAAAAAAAAAGTCAATACATCCATTGCCCTTGTGCCTAATTCAAAAAAGTGAAACCACTTCAAAATGAGGAAACTTGTTAAAAGCAACAACTAAAAAAAAGTAAAATTTCTGTAGCGTATTGCAGACTATTTAAAAATATCACACCGGAGACTTGGACTAAATACATTCTTAAAGTTGCCGTAATATACAATGAAGGTCACTGCATTGATAAATAATTGGTTAAACGATGGGAAATAAGACAGCAGAAATAAAGAGTTTTCACTGTGGAGTGAGTCACCAGTAGTTTTCCAGAAATCTATGATCTTCCACAAATTCATGAAAAATTTCAGAAGCTAATAAAAAGACATGAGGTGGCAAAGCTTGCTCAGTTATTCTGAGTAGTAAAGATGAGGGAGGCAGCTTTGGAAAAGTTGTAGAGGAATCTGAAGATACTGAATGACTAGGCCGTAAAATAGCAAGTAGAGATCAGTGTAGGCACATGTACAATAGGAAAAAGGGACCCATATCTTACATAAGCACTGATGTATTCAGAGGTAGTTGCAGCCGTTTGAGAATGAGATTTAGACTTATACTAGATAGCTGCTGCACAACATGGTCCAGTGAGCTCAGTGTTTTTCTTAGTATTTGCATATTGAACTTTACAATTGCTTGCTTATATGCATCATTTAAGCTAAACACAAACTCTCTTAGTTTTAGTCATTTAAAGCATAGCCTTAATTGTATAGATTCACCAGAATCGCAGAATGGTTGAGGTTGGAAGGGACCTCTAGAGGTCATCTTGTCCAACCCCCACTGCTCAAGCAGGGCCACCTAGAGCTGGTTGCCCAGGACCATGTCCAGACGGCTTTTTAATATCTTCAAGGATGGAGACTCCTCAGTCTCTCTGGGCAAGCTGTGCCAGTGCTCAGTCACCCTCACCGTGAAAAAATGTTTCCCGGTGTTCAGAGGGAACCTCCTGTGTTTCAGTTTGTGCCCATTGCCTTTGGTCCTGTCACTGGCACCACTGAAAAGAGCCTGGCTTTGTCCTCTTTTCACCCTCCCTTCAGGTATTTGTATACGTTGACAAGTTCCCGCCCTAAGCCTTCTCTTCTCCAGGCTGAACAGTCCCAGCTCTGCCAGCCTTTCCTCATATGCGAGGTTCTCCAGTCCCTTCATAATATTTGTGGCCCTTTGCTGGGCTCCTTCCAGTATGTCCATGTCTCTCTTGTACTTGGGAGCCTAGCGCTGGGCACAGCACACCAGGTGTGGCCTCCCCAGTGCCGAATAAAGGGGAAGGATCACCTCCCTTGACCTGCTGGCAATACTTTACCTTATGCATCCCAGGAAATCATTACCCTTCTTTGTGGCAAGGGCCCGTTGCTACCTTATGTAAGCTTTGACTGCTTTCACTTTTATTAGGAAGCATGGACGTCATCAGATTTGCAGAAATTGGGAAACACTAAATATAAGCACACTGGGGAGATCTTCCAGAAAATTCCGTGAGTTTATTGTCAACATACATTTTTCAATATCAATTATGTGTGATTTTAGTATGTCTTGAACTTGTGTTTTATATAAAGAGCTAAACACACTATGTAATGAGTGATTCATGCTCTTTAAGTGTATGCAAATTGTAAGCCAATTGATAGTGCTCAAACCTCTGACTTTCTTTGCATGATCAGTGTTTTTAAAAGCACCTTTGCAGTATACATGTTTATGAATATCTAAATCGGAGAGTGGTTTAGATACAAGCAGGTATTTATCCCGTCACCACTGCCTTGTAATGGCTGTGTATACACATAGTACCATCTCTTGGTCAAATTGGCAATTGCAAGTAGTATTTGCTATGGAGGATGCACTTTGTAGTGAACAGAGAACTACTTATTGTCCCTTTGTCTCTTTTCTTACAACGAAATGGGCTAAAAAGGCCCGTTGAAAAGGTTAGCACACAGAAGAGACTTCTGCATGCTGCACTCAAGTGCTTGTTCAGGTATTCCACCTGGTGAAAATTTGCAATCCTGAATTAGATAGCTGAAGTTTTCTGTCCAAGATCTGAGACAAAGACACAGGAATTGGCCACTACAGAGGTCAAAACATTCAGCAGAAGTGCTGAGATTTTCCTACTTGTGAATCACCTTTCTTTCTGTCTGGAATATGGGTTTCTCATATGTTGGTTTTCTGTCAGTTGTCTCATCTTTTAGTTCAAATGCCATTCATGTCTGATTCAGCACTTGTGTTTGGTAAAGGCAAACCCAAAATACTGTCTGCATTACTGATAGTACTAAAATGGTGCAGCCACTTCTATATGTTGCAATTGTAACTGCACTGTCAAAAAGTTGGGTTTGGATTGGTGCACTATTTTGCTGTACACAACCAGCAATTTGCATGTCTATGCAGGCACTCTGAACTTAGAGACATGTTGATAGGTATTTCTAAAGTGTACATACAAGTATTTGTGTTCTTTGTATTTTCGTGGTTAAAAGGTGGTTACACTAACACTTTGGAGTAGTATTTCTTCTGTGCGCTCGGCACAACTGTATTTGGAGTTGTGCACAAAGGTTCTCCTCTGTTACTGATTGCCTAGCTTCAGTACAACATTGTCTGTTGATAGTGGTATGTTCTGTGTCAGGAAGTGGGCAAATGGACAGTCCTTCAGGTACAATGACAGGTAGCTCTACCATATGGGTCCTCCAAAGGTAGGAGAGGTCTTGCCCTAAGATCCTCCAACAAAGAAGATCAGACACTTCAGAAAAATAGTATTTTTTTTTAGTCTGAACTGTAAAGGGCAAATTTAGTAACCTTTTGACTTACATTGTCTTGCAGATTTGTTTTAAGGCTGTGGCGTGGTTTCAGCCCAGCCAGTAACAAAGCACCACGCAGCCGCTCGCTCACTCTGCTCCCCGACCCCGGTGGGATGAGGAGAAATATAAAGGCAGGCTCGTGGGTTGAGATAAGGACTGGGAGGGATCGGTCACCACTTACGGTCACGGGCAAAACACGGGCTCAACTTGGGGAAGAAACAAAATCAATTTAATTGACTACCAATTCAATCAAAACGAGGATATTAGGAAGTACAGCCAAACCTGAGAACACCTTCCCCCCAGCCCTCCTGCCTTCCCACCTCAACTGCACTCCCGGTTCTCTCCACCTCCTGCCGGCGGCGCAGGGGAACAGGGGCCGGGGGCTGGGGTCGGT
>JANHGO010006801.1:0-20892 GCA_024606505.1 Aquila spilogaster
AAATTAGTTTTCCTCCTCAGATCGCTGCCGCTGTTTTGTCTCCCTACCCTCTCCCTTCCCCTTCCCCCTTCTTGGGGGCCCCCCGCCCCATTAGTCACGGAACCGGGCCGAATCGGCCCATAAACTCAACAGGATAAACAGAAATGTGAGTACTGTCCTCTGTCACTCTCGTTCAAGCTCTGCACACAGACCCCCTCCCCAGCTTAAGACACATGCCTTTCACTCAGGTGAAAGTTACTCTTTGTCTTATGCTGCCTCTTTAACTGTCTTACAGACAAATATAAATGCAGAATCACAAAGAACATACAATTCCAAGTACCCCAGCATGTGCCCTAACTTGGCAAGAGCTAGAGAAATCAGTTGTTTGAGCAACAGACAAAAAATAAGCATAACGTGTGGATATTTTGCTGAAAAGATGCATTACTGTATCAGGTCTAACAGGGAAGGGAGGAAAGGAAAAGGACTTACGCATACATACATATTTTTAAGTGTCATTCCTGTTCTGAATTTCAGAAAACATGCAGATCTTCTCCTATACATGAAAATTATTCTTCTATAGGTCTTTCTTGTTATCTCAAACACCCTTTAAACCGTATAATACGAACAGTTTATACTTTTTTTCAGTAACAGAGTCTATTTTGTATATTTAACTTACATCAACCAAATTGCTTACTGGTTTATTTCTGTGGAATATATTTGTGTTATCTTTGAATATGAATACAAAGACACATTTCCAGCAGAGAAAAGCTCAGGAAAACAGCAGCTACTTGAGGTAAGTGGCCTAAAGAGATAGCATGGAGGGGTCAGAAGGCCATTGAGAGAACTCTTTCAAGGGATTAAGTGATAGATCAGTCAATTATAGATGTGCAAGATACTGGAGTGAGAAAGCATTTCTATCTACTTTTATCACAGTCATTTTAAACTAAATAATGACATGTAAATATTCCATGAAACAGAACTTCCAGTTAACTAAATGTACCAAATAGAGAGTGGAGACCCAGCAGTACCAGAGGGCAACAATGTTGTTGTAACATACCAGAAGGGTCAGTAGCTAGTAATAAACTATTCTAAGTATGTGTCCAGCAGATGCACAATCTCTCTAGTACTTTTCCATTGCACAATAACTTTCTTCATGTGGCATTCTTGAACTAAAACCTGCAACCCAGTGAAATATGAAAATACTGGAGAAGTCAATCTGACTTTTTAAGTTATATGTTCACACAAATAAAAATCTTTGACAGCAAAAGATTTCTAGGGATTCAAGACCGACCATAAACCCAGCAAAAACTGCTATACAAGACCATATGTATTTGTACAGCTGCACTTTCATTTGTAAGTCTAGCTGATAGAGAAAACACAAATGATGAGAAAGTGCAGAAGTCAATTTGAAGCAAACAAATTATGAAACATATCCACCTTATGCTGCTAACAGTTTTTGGAAAATGTAAAGGATACAGAAGAGTGGGGCACAGCTACTGCACTATAGACCATTGTATAGAACGTAGGTTGCTCTGAAAGTAATGCCTCCTATTTATTTCCATGGAAACTACAACAGATACAAAGAGCACAATATCATTATTTGATGGAGCAAATTCTCAGCTACAAAACAATATTTTTCCATATAGTTACCACCATTAGCTACGCATTTTCACCAGCCACGAACAAAAGCCTGGATACCATGCTTGTCAAAATCTGCACCAGTGGAGGTGATCCACCGTTGCTGTCACTATTGCTGAAATGCAACACCCACCACCTCACTGTGCTTACATTCACTGTTTTGTCTCCATAAATGTTCAGCAAACATTGATGAGTGGCAATGGGTGTACTTTTCTCCACATGGAGGAATTCAATTCTACCCCTTTGCTTTATCCACACTTCCATGTCCGATGCCACTGCCTCTCTGCTGCCATCTGTCACACAGCAACAAAATGTAACAGAATACTGGTGGGAAGGTTCAACCTCTACTGCCATACCATCAAAATCCATCTCTGACACTGTGGGCTAACACAATAAAATAGGAGGTATTACTTTCAGAGCAGCCCTTGTACTTCACTCAGTACCACTGAGTAGAACAAATCATGCAATTATATATTTTGTCAGCCTGGTATGTCTGACTGCTACCACAACAAAAGGTAAGGGAAACGGAATGTCAACGCAATTTCTTTTTTCTCTTAAACAGCTTCATATTAAGACTATCACCATTAACTAATTCATACTGAAGGCACTGACACTGTGGTAAAAGGTGTCTGCAATCAAACCACCAAAACTGCTTTCATTATGGACATACACATCCGAATCTAGACCAAAAAGTCAGACTCTCTAAGTGTACTCATTTTATCTTTCTCCTAAAAGTTACTGAAAAACCTTTAAACCTGGAAGTTGCATCTCAAGGACATATAACCTGAGAATTAAAAATCAGTGACACAGGCTCTGCTTTATGATCAACATATGAAAACTCTTCTGCAACAATGGTCTGTGACTATCATCCATCATTCGCATTGTAAACCTCCATGTCCTTTCAAATTTACTATGATGCTGCTCTTTATCCCCTTAAGTCACCGCTGCACTCAACTGTCTAATTCTAAGGTTGGTTGATGGTCAGTTAAGGCCTTGGCAAAAATATTTTTAACTTTAATCACTTCATATCAGATCAGGAAGTGCTGTTATTTCATAAGAGATTGGCAGCATATCCATCTCTTTCCCTCACTGTTACTGAGTTGGAAACATAGAGCCAAGAAACCCAACCACCTGGCAGGCAAACATGCAGGTCTGGAGGATCTGGCACTCTGCACCATTATTTACACTACAGGAAAGTAAGAATAAATACTGCTCACTCTACGCAAAGGTAAATGACATCACCACCAGCAGGGCAGCAGCAAGTTAGGCTTTGAGACTCATCTGATAGCTCTGCACCTTTATATGACGAATATCAACAACAAAAACTGCTAGTCTTCTTTTACCATTCAGGAAGATAATGCTAAAGTTTTTTTCACGGGTCTTGCTTCTGTAAAGAAGCTGGAAAAGAGTCTACAGAAAACAGTTACAATATGTAGATTGCCACTTGAAAATATGCTTCAGTTGAAGTCCACCTTGAGTAGCACTGAAACTGGAATGTTACTAGCTAATAGCTCAGCTACAATTTTATTTGTGTATGCACTGGTATAGAGTAATTTCAGTGCCATTAAAAGTTAAGTTGCCAAAGTATGGATTTCCTAAAAGAGTTGTACATAAAATGGTAGAAGCCAATATCATGAAGTCTGTTTCATCATAGAGGGAAATCAAGACTTTATTTACAATCATAAGACTAATAACTCACTGTGTAGAGCCCTGGAACTCTTTTTCATAGAATCAGAGTGGCTGAGGTTGTAAGAGACTTCTAGACGTCATCTGGTCCAAACCCTGCTCAAGCAGAGACACTTTGAGCAGGTTGCCCAGGAGCACATCCATGTGGGTTTTCAAGATCTCCAAGGAGGGAGATCCCGCAACCTCTCTGGGCAACCTGTGCCAGTGCTCTGTCACTCCCACAGGAAAGAAATACTTCCTGATGTTTAGATGGAACCTGTTGGGTTCCAGTTTTTGCTCATTCTCTCTTGTCCTGCCACTGGGCACTACTGAAAAGCCTGGCTCAGTTTTCTTTGCAACTTCCCTTCAGGTATTTATACACATTGATAAGATCCCTCCTGAGCCTCCTCTGAGCTCAAACATCAAATAACTTAACCATGTCTCAAAAGAGAGATCCCTTGCAGGAGACATTCAGCTGACTGAATGATGGAAAAACATAGTAAATAATGTTTATTATCTCACTTCACCTAGAAAGATGCAAAGAGAAAACTGCTTGCTTACACTATCTTGAAATTGCAAATGTGATTTCCTTTGAAGTACATGGAATTTTGCTATTATGTCTGTGACAGACTTCTGGACAGTTATACTGGTACAAATTCATTCCAAACCCTTTGGGAACATATTTATTGATGGCTATCCAAGATGGCTTGTCATCCTTTGTTCTCCATCCATTCTCCTTACCATCCTAAGGCATTCTGAAGTTTTAAAATAAGTTCAAGATCCATTTCTGGAATAAAATACTGGTTTTGTTTCACAATCTGCAAAAACAAAACTTATTTCTTTTGAATCTGAGCTTTTAATCTCACTTTCTCCCAACAGTAATCTTGAACATCCACAATAAACCCCTTCACTGTTCCTTATCCAAATCACTAACTCTCTCCTTCCCAGCACGCTCAGATCTCTTTTCCTGTGGCTTCTAATTATCAAGAAGGGAAGAAATACTCTCACTCCACCCCTTTCCTTGTTTGTTCTCAACAATGACCACAGCACATGAACATTCATAATTTCATAAAACTATGTAGCTCAGTCTGAGAATGAGTTCTTGTCTGTAGTTCTCTTTTTAGGAGATATTTGTAGAGCATTATCCATATTAAAATTTGAGATACCTTTTAGTTTTCACATTATAATTATGCTCCTTTGCCTTGCATCTGTTTTTTTTCCCCTCCATTTTGTAAAACTATCTTTTTGCCTAAATTATTCTTACACCATTCTGATGTTCATACCTGGATGTGTTTATAGATCCGAGTCTTACTGGTATCAGCTTTCATTTTGTTAGCCTTTGTCTTTATAGAACAGACATATCTTGTCAAGATTTCTACCAAGTATTTCAGAAAAACTCATCCCATTACCCCATTTTTCTTTCTTTCTTTGTGATAAAAAGCTTACATACATTTTTTTTCCCTTTTTTTCTTTTCTTTTTTTTTTTTTTCAATTTTGGTATTAGCAATCACATTAGTGAAGCACCACAATTGCTTGTTACAAAACTTATTACATAATTCCGTCACCATTATTAACAAAAATATCTAAAACTCTCCAAGTAAACTTCATCTTCCAAGCAACAGAGAACAGTCACATGATATTAACAGTAATGGAATTTATTTTATACAATTCCACCCTTGGACAAATAACTCTCTAAGTCTAAGGTAGACTAGGTGTATTTTGATGTCAGTTTCGAGCAACAAGCACATCCAGTGGTCAACCGAACACATGGATCCTAGACATTTGCCTTAGGATAGGCTAACTTGACACTGAGGAGAAAAAGTATTTCTTCCTTGTGTCTGGAAAGGGAGAAATACCTTTTAACTAGCTCTCACAGTTTCAAAGTTATGTGGCTTTAGTCTTATACTGTCAAGTCAGAGTAATAGTCTAATTTTCTAGTAGGCGGTTTAGTAGTCAGAATAATAGTAATATTTTCCGACAGAATATTATATGGGTGATGAATTGAGAGTATGCTAATGTTCAAATATGTTTGTGTTGCATTTGATGTATCTTTCCTTTCCAAATGTAAGATATATACATAAATAACTGATAAAACTCAAACACAAAGCAGAAGGGTTTTTTTTTTAAATAACTATCCATGAACATAAAAGGAAATTGAATTCTGCTTGAAGGAAAAGACTTTTCTAAAGTTTTAAGAAAGAACTAATAGCCATACTATCTTTTCTTTCTTTTGGGAGAAGCAAACAGTAATTTATATTCTTCCATTGCCTGAAAGAGCTAAGAAATAAAGTAAAAAAATTGTTCATAACAATTTTCAGTAATTGACTAAAGCCATGGCTGATTTAACACCTCTGAAATGGTAGAACATGAGTATTTAAAGAACAACTGACACTGGCTCTCTATGGGCCAACACTATTCAGTAGTTCTCTCAAGGATACTATTATGTTGCCTATACACAATAATATAAACTTGTCTCACTGAAAGCACAATTTGGCTTCAGGAAAATCTACTGCAAACTGATGATTCCCCTGATTAATTCTAGCTCTAATGTAAACTGTAAAATAGCAAAAGTAATCACAGATTACCATCATCCACAAAAGCAGTTGTTGAGGTGCATGTGTAGTGCACGACACATAGCAATGTGGAAACAGTGCTAACAAAACAGGTGCTGCAGCAGTGTGCTTTAGACTCCATACACACATTCTATTTTTCTTATCTATCACTCCTTAATGTAACTTAAGATGAAACACTAGACAGATTTTCTGCTAATTAGTGTCACTTCACTTAGCAGATAGAGTCAAGTGACAAAAAGGTTGACAAATACTAAAAGCAGAAAACTAGTAAATAGATGTTTTCATCAGATGCTACACTTTCTATTAGTAGTAAAACAAGATGCATGTCTGAAATATTTCTACAGAAGCATTCAAACCAGAATAAAGAGTCACATATACAGGTACTTTACATACAAAATATGTAAATCTAATAAAAGTTCTTTTGAGTTGCATGTATAAGCTGAAGACTTACAAAAATGTTCAGATTATTCAATTACAAACATTGCTCAAACTGCTAAAATGAGTTGCCTAGAATCATTTACTCCCTAGTACTCAAAAGCAGTCCATGCAGCCATCCATAGGCACATCATATCTATCACATATCAGAACCAAAGTTCTTCTAAGACCAGATTTCTTAAGTGAAAGCTGGACATACCAACCACCCTCACTCTACACTGAGATCACAACAGACTGAAACTCTCCACTTCCTCATAGCAGGATAATCTCTTGCCATTAGAATTATCCTTCCTCATACCTAAGACTGTTTAAATGTGATGAAGGCAGGATGAGTTGAGAGAGGCAACTGTACTTTCAACTTCAGTATCAGCTCCATCTGCATATTGCCTTAAAGATGAGCTGGATCATGTCAGTCTTTAACAGCTTCATCTGCACCACACCTCTACCAGAGTACTCTCTGGAATAAACCTGGACTCAGTCCTAGGAGGCTGGTTCAACTGCAGCTCCATTCATTTGCACCCTGCTATTAGAAAATCATCAAAAATGGAACCTACCAAATTTGTCCCAAATCCGTAAATAAAACAGCACACCTGAAAGCAAGCCCACTCTCTAATGGCTACACAATCTAAAAGGGTTCTGAGTGCAGTACATTAAAACAAAACATTAAGGAAATCGTACTTGATAACTACTCCTCGTTTTCAGTCAACTCATATACAGTACAGTTAATGTCAGGTAAAAATAAATGTCATCTGCACTTCTGTTGTCGAAGTTGAACCCAAGATGGTGTTTAATCACCATGTCTCTTCTTTCATCTCACTAAAATGTGAGTTTGAAGTTCAGAAGTATCAAGAACTTCCAGCCTGAATACTGTATTTAATTTTTCTTTTGATTCAGATGACTTTTCTGAACAGGTTGTTTCCTCCTTTCTGTGAATAAGGAGACATAATTCAGATGGAGTATCTTATGGAATCCCAAATTGTGTGAGCCAACAGTTTAAGTTTACATTATTTGGCTGGTTGTTTAGTTTTATTTACTAACTTTATCTGCATAAAAGAAACAATGACAGAGAAAGGCACATTGGGAATTATAATGCAAATAAAATTACACTTGAATTAACAAGCTGAAATTAGCAAAGTAATTTGTTGTGTTGCTAATCATCCTTAATGAAATCAGCTTACACTTGTTTCTCAGCCTCCAAAACATTAGTATGACTACATACTACATACTGGGAATTTGCTGGATCCTGTGCACGACCACAAATGCATCTGAGAGTCCAACTTTCACCGGGTGGTTGGTTGAGCTTATCTGTGTCACAGCGACAGGAATCTGGAAGACAAAAAAGGAAGATATGCATGAACTATTTAACTAAAAAAAAATTCAGCCTAAAATTAACAGTATTGCAGAATGAACGCTTAGCCATCGTAACTTTATATAAGTATGTAATACACCATATTTTGTATGCAATATAATACACCATATTATGAGTAAGGATGTATTAAAGATTGAAAGTATAGTTTTCAATTTTATTTTGTCCCACTTCACTTTGAATCTTATGTAACAATATTCTCATCAAAACATCTGTTAATAATGACACAGAAAAGGGCAGGAATTTTCGTAATTTATTTCCCCCAGTTGAAGACAAATTGGGATGAGGTGCTAGTATCAGACATGGAGGAGGCATTACCTCTTGTCTGCTATAAAACACATGAACAGAAAGTTCAGTTTGGGATGAGCAAACAAAAATTTATGGCTCAGGTAACTTGCACTGAAAACTGTTTTCGAAGCCATTCGAAAATATTTTTAGTCTGATGATGTTCATATTCAATATGCCTTGGAGTAGCAGGGAAACTCCTAGAAAATTTGGAAAATGTCAGATATTCACTTGCGAGTACCCACAGAAAGAAATAAAAGGACTTACAGAGCTATCGACTAGTCCAGCTTTACAGAATGGAGATACTGATGCCAGGTAACATAGTTTTATGAAAGTAGGTGTTATCAAATTTGATTTCATTTTTTTGGGGAAGACTGCAGCTTTGGCTGATCATGGCATATTTGAATTGTATAGCAGAATTCTGTAAGGTTTTTACTTAGTGACAAGTAAAATGTATATAGTATTAATATAGTTAATCAGACCGATTAACTATATCAGCTTAGGATCAGCTTAGACTGCTAATGTGTCTTTACAGTATACTACACCTCTCTGGGCATCAGACCTAGCATCCAAGATTTTATTAAAGTCTGGGAAGGAACCGTATGTTTACTGCCTAACAGTTCCTCAGATGATACCCACAGAGTAAAAATAGTGAAATGTTTGGATCAATTAGCAAAGTTAGACTTTGTGAAAAATTACAAAGTTATAGCTTATATAATGAAGTGTGAGGTAGAGGTTTGGGGACCATTTTCTAGAAAGCAACAGTTCTGAAAGGACTCTTGAGGTGGTAGTGGATGAGTAACTCCAGCTTTCAGAGGAGTAATCAGAGCAAGAAACCTAATTGATGTGATATCTGATTACAAAAACAGTGAAATATAGCCTAGGAGTGGGGTTGATGCTTTATATGTATGCACATTAGATAACTACCGAAGTTTTACACAGAATTGAGGAGGGTCTATTTCTTAAAAAGATTCTGAAAACTAAAGAGAAGGAAGATGAAAGGAGTCATAAAAATCATTTGAAATCACCTGTAGTTCTCAATTGCCATTAACAATGTTAAAGAGACTAATTTGCCTTCTCCAAAGGAAAATGGAACACTGACTTGATTACCATCAATAAGTACTGCCATGGGGAGAAGTAACTCTAGGGCTAAAGAGTTTTTTCATTCAGCACAGGAAGATACAACCAGAAGCTGAAAGCTGCACACAGATACTTTCAAAGTAGAATGAGGTTTCGATGATTGATTGTTGTTAACCACTGGGATAAACTACCAAAGGAAATTACCACTCTACCCACTGCTGCTTTCAAATCACAGCTGGATATCTTATTTTTCAAAGCTAGCCTATAGTTAACCAGGAATTACTAGACTGAAGACAGAAGAAACTGGATCAGATGTAACAGACTGAGATGCAAGGTGCTAACTCAGCTAATCTAATAGTATGCTCCGGTTTACCTATGTGAAACTAGTAAGCCTATACTGTTGGCCGGAGTTTTTCACTTATCAGACAAAATCTAAAGTAAAAAGCTGCTTAATGATCCAGTGAATGAAGATTCAGCATTGTCTATTTGCCAATTAATGGTATGATTTCTGGTATTTGAGTTGAGCTGTGGCTTGATTTCCTTTTCCTTATTCCCAAAACATCCTTTACCTTTGATTTCACTAGTATCAGTTTAGGAAAATTTAATTTGAGAATACTAACATAAGAAAGTGAGCTCTAGTGAATTAAATACTGTCAAAAATTTCAAATGATTTTACTGTCTCTACAATCTGTGAATTTGTACTCATTTGGCTGCATTCATCTGGAGCTTCTTGCATACCTGACCTACGAGAAACAGTTTGGTAATACTGCTATTTTTACATCATTTTAAACCTGGTTTGTATCAGCCATTAGATAAGCTTGTATCAGTTCAGCTCTGATGCAGATATTGGACAATATGACATATGAATGTTGAAAAGACATATTTTCAAAGTCCTCCAAATAAAAGACCTACTGAGTTCAGTAACAAGTCTATAAATTTTCTTCAGCATGAACACATAAACAAAATAGGGGAAAATTATTCACAATCTCAGAATATTTTAGAGAAATACTTATATTAACAATGAGGAAACTGTCTTGAAAGATTTTGAGAAGGAGGATACTCTTGTTGAAACTACTGAAAATCAAGTTAGCAAAAGCACTGGTGTGAAGGATGCAATGACTATTTCTCTTTCAAGTTAGGAAGGAAATGTAGAAAGGAATCAGAGTTTCAGAGATACAAAATAAAGCTGGAACTGGTGTTCAGGTAGGTGTGTGATCAGCAAAGTGTACTGGAAAAATGGTAGCAACTTTAAAAAGCAGTTGAAAATTTGAATATGTGCTTTAGAAGCAGAAAGAAATACGTAAGATAAGGAAGTCTCACAAGTTAAATGAGTATAGCTAGCTCTACAAACTGAGATATAACCTATGTTAAAGAAGTAGTCATATGGAACAAAAATGTAAAGTAGAAGGTAATTCATAACCTAAGAAAAACTCTTGAAAAACTACAGTGTAATTAAATCTGCATTTTCAAATATGTATTTTTATTCTTATAGTATGCGGAAATAACTGATTTTACAGAACTAAACATTTAAGTCTGTCAGTGACGACTGTACTGAGTTTACAGGTGAAATCTTTTTGATGAGATGAAAGGATAAAGTGGGCATTTACCATATTATGTCTTTTTAGAGAATATACCCTTTTGACAGGAGGCTTAAGGTAAATGACATGTTTTTTTATTGAAAACTACATCCATATACAGTTAGCAAGCAAATAGCTACTGTTCTGAATCTCCCATCTGAATGACAAGATGTCACGACAAGTTGACAAGTTGAACAGTTGAGCAAGTAGTTTTATGGCATTGTATTTGGATGATGGATTTTAACTAGAATCATTCCAGAATATATGTTGGCTCTACCATCAACAATATGAACTCTTGTACTGTATAAGTCACAGATATATGAGTGAGCTTCCCAAGTGCATGCTAGTGCTGGGGACACTGAGATCTCTATTTCTGATTAAAAAATTCAACAATAGTGAGAATAAATTCTTAGAATTTATGCTGAATTTCATTCTTCTTTAGGAACAATAATCTAGACAGTATTTTCCATCCAAGAACTCTCAATTTTTATTCTTTTCAAGTTTCTCTGAAGATTAGTCAGAATCTTACTCTTCAAAAAAAAAGAATAAAATAATGGCCTCTGACCTTATTCTGAAGGAGATGGTAAGCAGGGTGCAATTACTGCCCCACATCAAACCCGAGTCAAAGATAAGAGCCAGAGTATGCTGCAAAATAATAATTAGGAATACAATAGTACTTACATAGGGTTTCCATTGCCAGTTTCCTCAACAGATATTAATTAAAGACCAAATTGCATGAAACTGATTTTGGAGTTTTAAGTTGAATAAACTGAACACCTCATAAAACCAAAGATCCTACTTCCACGTTAATATTTTTGATAATAATAAAAGAGACAAAAAAATGCAAAGAATATATAATGCAGGCAGAATATTTGTTCAGATTGTTCAATTTTTATATTTTCTATAAACAACTAGGAGGCTTGGAGTGTTTGAAGCTTCTGAAAATGGAATATGTTCCATCACATATAGCAGGAAAATCAATTTTATACAAGTGCCAGTAACTAATCACACACATTCACTTCTGCCTACTTGTACAGTAGAAAAGAGCTCTAAGTCTCTTAGAATTATTTTCTTACTTCACATTTGGGCAACCTGAACAGGCATTTCAACTTTTATAATGGTTTCTGGGTAAATAGGGAGTAATTACTACTTAAATGAACAAAGAAAGCCTTCAAGAGAGTGAAATTCAGAAAAATATCCTAAACCATTAACAAAGCCATTGGTACCTTTGCCTAATTTGTCCCACATTAATCATGGAGGAAAACAAAACTGAGTGTTACACTAGGGAAAATTATGCGCTAGCAGGAAAAGATTATAAGGAATAGTCACATTGTTCAAGAAGAAAAAAGAGCTCCTGAAAACTGAACTTCTGTGGAATTTAGAATGTAAGGAAGTACTCTCTACTAAATTATACAAAAGTACTCCTTTGCAGAAAATATTTCTTTCTTTTTTTTTCCTATGGGATAGATTGTTCAGTATCTTAGGTATTTCACATATAGTAGAGGTGTATCTCTGAAAACTTCCTGCCAGCTGACATATTAAACACTTGCCAGATCACTGACTAATGGTGTAAGCAAAGTGTTACTTAAAATGAAGATATGTGCATGTTAAACAAACTAAATTGGTAAATAAACAAATATTTGACTTGCTTTCAGACCTTGCCATATTTTCTTTCCAAAATGGAACAGAAAGAACTGTATTTGGTACATAAAAACTGCTTGGATGTTCCCACTGTAATTCAGTGCTGATTATATTCATTCTAATATTATGTTGATATTAATTCAGATCTTATGCCACCATTATCTGACATTCTGATATTAATGCTCAACTGAATCCAGTATTAATGTACAGGAGGAATATCAGATAAACAGATTAGCAAACACAATCGTTATGACTTTTAGTAGGTCTAGATTCACCTTTGCAGAGCATATAAGAATTAGACAAAATACCAAACTGAGTCCTGTGCATTTCAACTAGTTTTCTCATTTTGAAAACTTGACTGCATAGCTACTTCACTTACCCACTCACTCTTCTGAAAGATATTCAGATGTCTCCAGATTTCACAATTTTTGTGGTTCAGCTTCTCTTCTACATTTTTATTTCTTTTAGAATCTATTATGGTTTTCAGATAACAACCAGGCATTACAGACCATTTCCTGATAGGCAAACTACAGAACACAGAAGATTGGGCAGATGGTCTCCCTGATTCTCAGCAGAATCTAGCCAAGACCTTGCTTTGGTTATCAGCACCAGTTTTATGAGGTAGCAAATGTGATGTGGAAGCAGGAAGGAAATGAAGAGGGAGTCTCAGATAGTTTGAATAAATCATAACTAAAAGGTAAAATCTAGTTCCTATTTGAATTTCCATTAAATGTATAATCAAAATTATTTTAAAAGTGGATTCTTCAAAATAAACTCCAGTGTAACTCAGAGTTCCTGACGGATGCTTTATAATATTACTGGCAACCTGTGTGATACATGTCTTACATTGATGTTTCAGCTTGAAAGCTTTCTATGACAATGCAGTGAAGAGCTCACAGGTTTGCCATAGATCACTGTCATTTCTGATGAAATGTGATGCTAACATGAAGTGGCACCAAAAAGATGATAGAAATCTTCTCTTCCTACTTTTACTCATGCTAGTGAGCACTCACATAAGTAACTTTACTGGAGTTAATGTGGCTTCTGACAATATGACACACCAGCAAGAGAAATAGCTCCAGTATGGAAGATTTCAGAAAGCATTGGATTCAGCAATGAAACCAAATCAATTCCCATCAAGATGTATAAGGTCTGTAGTTAAAGTTCAATTTACAAGTGTCCCAGTTTTTCTCTTTGGACATATTGTGTCTGATCAGTAATAGAAATATTATTTCATTTTCCTGAATGTAGTAGTTTTAATGAAGTAAGACCTATTGCGAATGTAGTCTTCTAAAGATCTTATCCTCCAAATTAACTACCCAAGTCCCACTAAAATATATAATTGTAATAATCTGAGATTTCACAAAAACTTTATCAAATTATTTGCAGACAACAAGTATGTAACTACTGTCTTAGAAAAGTCTCTGTCCTTGACTGTGTGCAATATTTCTAAAGAAATTTTATTCAGGACAAGAATAACTTGTGAGAGGCTGTACCGTGCAGAGAATTTGAAAGGTTCCATTGCTGAGCAGTGGAAAAAAGCCATAAATTACCACATTTGTAAATTCCAATTCTTTGTGTCTCAGGATTACTGAAATGGATATTGATAATACCCTACACCTGGAAAGCAGTATAGTTCTGGAGGAAACTCTCAGTAGAAGCAATGAGAGCAAGAAGCCCATCCAGTGCTAGCACAGAATGTGCTAGGTGTATCCATAGATCATATAGCGTAGTTGCATGCAGTTTACGTGAAATTAATGAAGTGACCCATTTCCTTCTGTCCTCCTAAATGAATAAAATATTCTATGCCTGGCATCCAGCACCATTGTATCAATTTGTGCAAGATGAATGCAAGATACTATCAATTTAGAGCTGCAGCTCCTATCACCCATATTAGATTCATTTTGCAGAGCGCTAGACAGTGACAGAAAGGGCTGAGGATCTGACAGCCAAGAACAGCAGTTTTCTGATAACAACACCATTTTGATGTCAGAATTCAAGAATAGTTCTTAGCGAATTTATCTTAAAATTACAAATTGAAGTGATGTACATCCCCACTTCTCTGGGCCTTGAAGGCAGGACGTTCTCTGTAGTCTTCAGAAGATTTTTTTTCCTTTAAAAAGTTTTCAACAACAGGAGATAAAAACGCTTTGGTGCACAGTCATTTGATGAAGCTCAGGCTCCTCTGTGGTAACCAGAGAAAAACTTTTCTGAAGCTGGAGTCAAAATTTTAATAAAGTGCACAGATGAATACTATGGCACATAATGTTCAGAAACAAACTGAGAGTCAGAGACATCAGCATATCTTTTACAAGATAAGGAAAAGCAGGTATGTGTGCATATCAGAAGTTTCTTTCATCTACAAAGTAATTCAGTTAGAGTATTCTGCAGCAACCCTGTTTGCAAGGTGCAAAGACATCTATCTTAAGATATTAACACTGCTAGTAGGATAACCCAGACTCTCACTAGCTTTCTAATGAAGGGAAGGGTAGCATTGTTTCCTTCAGGTACATGGCTTTGACACAGACCTGAGAACTGAGCCTGACAGTACACAATTGGTCTGCAGCAGAGAGAGAAAAGAAAGCAGATTTCCCCAAATCTGGAAAATAAGTCATATCACTAGTAAAATTTTTTTAATATGGAGGATAAAAATACATGTACATATTCAAGGAAAAGACACACACGTGTCAAATTGAGATTAAAGTATTAAAGTAATCACAAAATGAAAGAAAGTGTTTCTTGTTCTCACAGACTTAAGCTTATCCACCATTTGATGTTCATTTGCAGAAAACTCTCACGGAGGTACAGCCTCAGCACTAGTCTACTATTAAGAAAAAAAGATTCATCAAGAGTACTGAAATATACAACTGAAAGAAAGACTTGGAAATGCACAAGATGCCAATAGAGACAGCAACATACTGATGCTATGAAGATAAAGCAAATGGCCTCTATCTAAACAGCATTATCATCAAAGAAATGGAAAGCCTCACAGAACTGAAGACACAAAATAGTTATTATTTCAAATATATAGACTTTGAAATAATTCAGTGGACAAGAAATGGAAGATGTAAAAGAAAGGTAGCCTTTCAATACTAACCATTGACGCTAGAGTATTTAAGTTAGTTGAACTAATTAAGAATACTGCCCTACCTTTCAAAGCTGAAAGAAATAGCAATCAAGACTTTGCTAAACAACCAACACTCACCGCCATACAAAAAAGGGCCAGCTGAAATCTATGAGTAGCGCAATTGAGCCACATTGATGTTTTTCAAGTCCACCACATGAACATCACTTTTACAATAAAATGTCATTTTCTGCAAAATATGTAACTTATATGCAATATGTGGAAATGGTCTTATACAGTTGAACTTTAAAATATCCACCAAAAATGGAGGGAAATTCCTGACAAGTATAAAGAGATTTGTCTACTCAAATGACAGTTTTCAGACCCAACTTACTTCTTTGTAGCCGAAAATGATACGCCCATCATTGAGAAGGGTGGCCTGAAAAGTGAAACTGCCCAGGTTGTAATTATCCTGCAGATGAACATGGTCCCACTGGACAACTAGTGCTGTGCCTGTGAACCCCAGAGAGCGGGTAGAGAGGCAAAGGGAAGAAAAAATGTGAGAAAAATATTAACTGACTGTAGGAAAAGTAGTTAACTGCAGTTACTTGAAATAAAAAAAACAGTGATTTGTCTATTTAGCAACTTTCAGCCCAGCATCTGAAGAGCCAAAGATATTACAAACACACGTTGCAGATGAAATCTTCTTAAGGGTAGACATCACAATGCCACAAATAACTACCTCAGCTACTCACATGAAAATCTGTTAAATCAAGAGTGACCAAATAATTTGTCTGGAGTTGCACAAGGAGCCAAGAATCTCTGAAACAAAATCCAGCAATCACAGGTGTGCTGCAATGGCTTTACTTACACTATTTATATATAGTATGCATATCTGTATACACCATGAAGGCTTTGAAAAGCGAAGTGCTAATAGCACTGCCTGTTTTGTGTAAGTTATTATTTGAAGAATTCATATTCTTTCATTAACTACACATTAATATAAATAGCATTAATTTTTTTCTGTATAGTGCAAGCCCATGCTGAGGCTCCGCAAGTTGAAAAATATTAGGAGCTGGCAATAAATAAATACAGCTTGAATTAAAACCACTAACAATTCATAGATGGAGTAAATATTAAGTCTGGTGTGCAGAGATTTAGTTGTAAGAGACTTGTTAATATTCACAGGAGTTCTCTGGTTGAATATCCACTTACTGCAATAAAAACGTACCCCAAGTGACTTGCATACCCTATAAGCGTGTTGTACAGATGTTGAGGGTTACAGACACTTTCAGGCAGCTTAGCTGAAAGACACATCACCAAAACTGTGTTTACTGAAAATGTCTTTTTTTATCTCTAGAACTATACATCGTACCCAACATACTATTTTTTTTTTTTTTGCACTAATGGGAGTTATGTGCTTTGATTCACAGCACTTTAATTTCACTTGGAGAGTGTTCAGAGTAGCTCAGCATGCTTCTAGCTCAGTGCATTTTTGACATATCCTTGAAATATCTTTTGTTACAGATCTTCAGTGCTGTAACTTCTATTAATATATCTGGTCAGAGGATGTCACGGAACTATGAGCATGCAAATTTTTGGTGCACACTGCAGTAACTACATTGCATCATTGGCCCATGCATCTTTCATAAGTATAGCATGCTTATTAATTTGAGCTTATTAACATGCTTATCAATTTGAGTGTTTGTGCATTTTTCTTTTTGCAATCACATTTATTAACTGTTTATTATTAACGTTTATTTGAGTGTACTAAATTTCATTTTGAAGGAATGTATCACTTTATTGGAGCAAAAATAGAAACTTTGATAGCCAGTTGCTAAGTGTATCTCAGAATACCAAACTAAAGCAGATGTCAGCTTCCTCCAAAACACTGTTTCTTCATTCTCGAGGACACTTGGGGATGGTAGGTTCATGTGAAGGCAGGCAATTAGCTCCATGATGGAGACCTGGACAGGTCACCGCACTCAGTGCTTGTCCAATACAGATTCAATTCTAAACTAGCACACTTTACCAGAGGGATAAAACAGTGACGAATAAGTAACAAGGAGCTGAAGAGACAACTCACACTTTTTAAAAAATTTGGGTTAAGATGGCAAATTCTTTGTCCCAAAGTACCTGTGGTCCAAAAGATCATCATATTTTATGCATGAGGAGGGATGTAAAATCTCAAAAATATATTCAGCTCTGTGATAGAAACTAATAAATCTGATAAGGAATACAATGATAATCAGTAGTGTCTTTCCCAGAATATTCCAGTTTTTTCAGGAAGGATGACAAATCTCAGGCCATGGTCCCAGATGACGTAAAAAATGAAAACAGTTATTTTTTCTCTTTGAAAATTCAAGGATTACAATGTTCTCGTGTAACTCTGTTGAATTCTTAACAAGTAAGGACTAAAATGTAAGAAAAAATTATGACTGGGTGAAAAGGTTATAGGATACATTTTGATCCCTGACCCGAAGAATAAAAATGTACATACCTGATTGGAAATAGGATGTATAATTGGACACGGTCACAATCTTTGCTTTAATTCACTGTGCATAACCATACAAAGGATGGCACAGACTTATCAAGGAACATTTAAAAGAAACACATTTTTTTGATATTATCCCTAGGTTTTAAATTAAGAATACAGAATAACTGACATTGTATTCAACCACTAAAGTCCTGAGGCAGCAGATGTCATTTAATCACATAGGTTATGTTTTCAAAATATTGATTATAACTGAGTTCATGAAAAAATGTCCACACATTTAAGGCATTTGAAGTATTTCACAGAGTTTTGACTTTGCAGACGTTGCAGTTTGCCATTTAACCTTTCAATCGTTTCTACAGGGGACTGTTGAGAACTCATGGAATAGGTGAGCGTATTGGATTCCAATCCTGGAACTCCATGCACACTTAGTCTTTGACAGGTTTATTAACCTTATACCTGTTTCTGTATAGACTTGGTATTGCACTCCATGTACACAATCTATTTCCATTTTAGCCAAGGGACTGGACAGTATTTTCTATATAATTTTTCAAGGAACAGGAACTTGTACTTTTATAGAAGACAGATTTTTCCTTTTAAAATTGGTAAAACACATTACTAGCTCAAGTTTACATACTTTAATACTACCTGGTAGTATATATAATATACTATATAATATAATATAATACTACAGCTGACTACCCAATTAGGAAAAAGCATTAATGACTCTTTAACCATTTTCTAAATAAAGAAGTTTTTTGGATGTCTAGCCACATGGTTTATATAGCCTGTGAGTTTAAAAAAAATAGATATTTAAAAAATCTTCAGTTTTTCCTTCAAAAATATTTAGGAAAATACCAAGAATCAAGGGACACAGACACATTTATTTATGAAGGACTACTACATACCATTATCAAAGTATCTGACTGTTGAATTTCTTGATACACTGGGATCAAAATTTGCCATTAAGGGTGCAATATATTGTGTAGCTGTTAGCATTCGATGCACAACTTCTCCAGTATATATGAAACCTACAACAAAAAAAAAATATTGTGACCATTTCAGTAACTTCTGAAAAGATTTATTAGAATAGCAGGTTTAACTAGGCATTGCCAGTGCTGTAAAAGGTCTTCTAAGAGAAATTATCCCACCACCAATTTTGTAGAGAATTAAATAAGAGCTAAAACTGCAGGAAGATGTCTGTGATGGCTGTCAGAAGAACAAGATCCAAGAAAAACAATTGAACCACTAGTTCGAGAAGTCATTTTCCATACAGAAAAACAAAAACAAAAATAGAGCAAACCCAAGGAAGACAAATTCCAGTTATGGACATACGGCAGAGAAGTGGCATTACCAAAATGAATCATTTATCACCATGCGCATTCCATGTTTTTTTTCACACCTTCCAGCAATCCGCCATTTTGCTATTTATTTATCTACATATTTATTTTTGCAAATTATTACCTCTTCAGAAGGTGGGCTAATCTTTTCTCATATTTGTAGAGAAACAGAGTAAGAGACCATTTCAGACAACTGGAAGTGACAATCTTTAAAAAAAAATCAAATGAGGAGTGGAACAGGTAGGTTTTTTCATGTTTGTAAGCCAAGACAGAATTCTGGAACATTCTCTGCAGTGTCAGATCACCAGTTTGTCCTATTCATCCCCAAATCCACAGTAGTCTTCAGACTAATTGTGTGTCCCGGACTGCTTCCATCAGCAGTTCTCACCTAAAAACTCTTCCTAGTTTGGAATTAGAGTTTTTCCTCTGAGGAAAAACAGTAATCTGTGTACTTAAATGGCAGAAAAACCCTGCCATTTTAAACAGTTTATAGTCTACAAACCTGCATTGTTAAGCCTCATGAACTCCAATTAAACAGAGGGACTAACTTCTTTCAATGCCCAACATAGTGTCTGACTTAAGAACTTTCATTCCGCTGTAGTGTCTGTTCCTAAATTGTATTTATTAAGTTCTTTTTGAAAAATTCTGTGCTATCAAGGTGGTGAGCTAGGCAACTAAATACCTTTACTTCATTCAAAGTACACCTATGTATTCAAAGAACACAGCATTTTAACATCCAGTCTACTAAATCCTAGAATTAAACTGCATTGAAGATTCTTTGAATTAAATATCTAAATAACAATTTTTCTCTTTTGCTAATTGACAGAGAGAAACACCAATTAAAACATGAAAAACATTCACACATACTTACAAGTCATTCATAGACTTTATTAGTCATCATTTTAGGGTAGCCAGCAGTCCTGCCAAAGCATAGTCCACGAAATGCATTTCATTTTTTTTTCCTATTTATTGCCGCATACTTCTAAAATATCACATCCTTGAGAACCACTCCCTCATGTTTATTTAGACATTTTAAATAAATACAATTTCATAAAATATTTGTGCTTTATATTATCTCCATGGTCACGTGTGCATGTATTTTAACACAGTCTTGGGTAGGTCTATAACCTTGAAATCATTCATTAATAATATTTGAAGACAATATAAACAGAAAACGAAGCTATATTCATGTGTAACTGTTAGCCTTAATACTTCAGTACTTATTCATCCCTTGCACAACGCTCCCATCTTTACTTACAGTTTCCCTTTCAGGTTTTCAATCCTATTTACAGTATAAATGTCACCTTTTTAACTAATAATGAGGCAGAATACAATAAGAAAACAAAAGACTTGCTTGTGTTAGAACACATAACTAAGTCAATCAGTGCAGGTAATTAGTAATCAAAGAGCGTATTTCCAAGTGTTTGCCGGATGCAGCTTTACTTTAGACAAAAATGAAAAGCATGAGGTGGATGATAGCTGGGAAGCAGGCAGGCCTTGCATGAAGATCATTCCAATGAGAACTCCAGTCATGCATTGGAACAACTTGAAAAGAAACACAAAGTCATTTCAAATCATCCCAGACATTCAAAGGCTGTAGCCACTGTTGAGCACGGACATTTTATCATTGCCACTACAATTTAAAGAAAGCAGCAAATGTAAAACTAACTTATTCCTGAATGCAATCCTGTAGAAAATTGGCTTATACTATCTGTGACCTAATTTTCTGACAGTGGCAAATACTCATGGGTGATT